>JBCJKH010048036.1:2469-19628 GCA_039877255.1 Loriculus beryllinus | reverse complement strand
GCAACCCATTCCAGTGCCTCACCACCCTCACAGTAAAGAATTTCTTCCTTATATCCAATCTAAACTTCCCCTGTTTACGCTTTAATCCATTACCCCTTGTCCTGTCACTACAATAACCTTGCAGTGGCTGCTTTAAACTCAAGTACAGACAGCAACCCAACCCTCCTTGGGTTTCAGTTGAGTTTCTTACCCAGAGCAAATTGTTCCTCCAGCTCTACTAGCACCTTCCTGTAAAACACTGCTGCAGCCTTATCAAGAAAATATGCTAAAACAGGAGTAGACCATCAGAGAGCAAACCCAAACTGGCACACACGGCCCCTCTGAGATGGGAGGAGCTGCGCTGGTTCAGCACTAAAAGCCATTGTGTTGAATAGTTTAAAAGTTTATTTTATGCTTTACAAGCACTTCTTGCCCATTAGAAATCGGTATCATCTGTGGATCCTTTCCCATCCAGGTCAGCAGTTTGGATCCTGCCTAGCTACGTACATTTGGTTACTATCTGGTGGGAGCTCATTGGCTCATGCAAAGTAAACTGATTGCACAATTCCAGTCACATCATCCTCCTCCTATTCTTAGAAGTACACAGAGGGCCACTAGCCAAAAGACATGGAGAACAAGGGACATGCTGCTTTCCAACCCCTTCAACCTGACTGGGAACCAGAGGGGAACATGGAATCAGCTAACAAAACCCTACTGCATGGACACGGGTGGCAGGTCTTGGAAGCACAAAGCTGCCCCTGCCCCAGCAGCGTGGCAGGAGCACCTCCCTGCTCAATAATCTCCACGCTCTTTCATGTTTTCATACAAAAAATTTAATAAATATTACTTTTCAAGATTTATTGCCAGGAACAACACATCAAAGATGCATTTTCATATAACACTAATATCACAATACAAGGTATCTTCATGATCTCAATGGTTAACCACCGAGATGACTATGTTTATAAGCCTTTTGATCTTAAACATCGTAATAGCACTTTGATTTCCTCACTTGTTAAGGCGGGCAGTGTAATCTATGGCAAACCTACACAGTGATCTTACTGGACATTCTACTGTTCAAGTATTCAACAACTAGCTTATTAGAATACTCCCTAAATGCAGTAGATTACAAAAAAAGTCAAATCTACAAGTGGTTCAGTATTACATATTCATGGTGAGAAAAAACAAAGAATTAGAATTTACAAAAGAAGATTGCTGTGTTCCCAACTTCACACGCTAATCGGATACTTTCAGTACATGCAACCACTCACGTTTCCTCTACATAAAGTAATAGCTCAGTTTTGTTCCCTTAAACTGCTTCTTCGCAGATGATCTGCCTGTCACTCGGGTTTCAAGTCTAAAGCAGCAAAACAAAAAGAAAGAATGTTCTAGTCTAATTCTCTAAACTGCCTCAGTCAGTACTTACAAATAGTCTTAAAGTGATACTATGGAAGGTGTTTCAAACGTTGGACATTGTACAAAAACCAGCGTCAAGGCCTGGGAGCCCGTCCTATTAAAAATAACCTATTTTCGAACACCTCAGTTTTGGCATATAGGCAACATGTAACAAGGAAATAAATTCGAAATAGAGAAGCCACAAGCTTACAATGCTATCAAAAACCTTCAACTCTAAACACGTACATATAAATAAAAAGGAATGATATTTTAAGGCTCTTGATTATTAAGTTAATAAATCAAATATACACAGTGATTAATAAAAAAAGAATTATTTACAGATCTATACAAACTTCTATTTTTGACACATTTTCCTCTTTAAATTCTTCATTTACCAGCAACTGCTGACAAGTTCCCCCCACCCCGCCCCCAACAAAAATACAATAAAAAAATAAATAATAAACTTATTTGTGATAGTTGCTGTGGTTCCGAGCTGCAAAGGCACTTTCAAATACAGAACTAGTTGTACGTCAACCATAAAACCAATATACAAAAACCTCAAATTCAATAAATATAAATAAAATGTATTCATTCGAAAGGAACTGTATAAATCTGGCAGGAAAAAGAAACATAACAAATGAAGAGGAAGGAGGAGTAGTTAAGGCTCTGTGATACCTTGGGAAACGTTTCCGTGATGCATCAGCTGCAGCTGAATTTCCGCGAGGGCACTTTTGACTAGTTTTGCATAGATGTGAAATGCAGCACTTGGTATTCCAGCCAACCACAGCAACTATCATTGCCAGTGTAAGCCAGCTTGTCAAAACTTAAATTAACACAGGGATTCTAAGTAAATAATAGCCTCAGACTCAAATATTACACAACAGTTTTAAGAACTACAAGCTCTTGAGTGCCTTTCTAGTGATACTTAAAGGCCCTGCATGGCAGCACCCCACCGTCTGCTATACAATGTACTCCATCCGATTGAGGCTTTGTGCACTTTCCAAGTCTCTGTTGTCCTGTTTGTTTGTCCAGTTCGGGTGTTTGGTGGGGGTGCTGTTGGGGGGCTTTTCATCTCTGTCTACCAAAGTGTACGCTGGCTGCTTGGCAAAGCGGGCCTTCTGCTGGTGTTTGTCCATGTCGTCTTCCTCCACCTCGGAGTTGTGTGTCCTTATTTTGGCGATTTTAGAGTTTTTGTTTTCGTAGTCTTTGATTGGGACAGTGTTTGCTCCGTGTTTCTCAATGGGGTTCTTGATCTGGTTGAGCTGCTCCCTCACGTTGTTGGTAGTGTTGTCGTCGGACGCTGTGTGAGTGTGGCTGCTCTGCTTTCGGCGCTTCCGAATGCACCAATAGAAAACAGTCACCAGGCAGCAGATCCAAGCTACTGTCAGCACCGAGCTCAGCAACGGTACCAAGAAATCTGGAAGAGACAGGACAGTGTTAACCCCACAATGAACCAAGCACTCCCTGCCAGGCTTCCTGCAAACAAAACACATCTTGGGGTTTAAACCCTATTTTTCCACTGAGGTCCAGACCTAAGGAGGATCTCCTTTAGAACACAAAGCGTTTAAACCAAGTCTGGAACTCACAGTGCCGCCTGGTAGCCTTCATGGAAAACGTTCTCCTCTTACACACAGAGCCAGGCATCGCTGGTGGGAGTAACGCAGGCATCACTACACCCCCCTGCCACAGCTCCCAGGGAACAGCTCCTGCTACAACCATTCCTGTCTCACTGGCGCCCATTGGTAAGATACCTGTTATGTGCCTGGCACTCTGTGGGAAGCTAGAAACAGACACCTCTGATAGTGTCTAACTGCCACAGGGGGGCTTCTAGAGCTAGCCAGCTGCTGCTTTCTGCCTTACTGACACGCACAGAGGAGTAGCAGTCCTTTTAACAGGTCAGGCCACTGGGTTAAAGCAATTTCAGAGCTTAGTTTTTTAAGTAGTAAGACTCTAGCACAAAGCCTCCCTACTGTGTTCCCCCCATTAGTAGAGGAGCCAGAGGCTGAGGGTCTCAGACTTGCTACAAATGCAAAAGGTGAGGAAAGCTTCGCCTGCTGTGGAAGGCTGCTCTGGCCATGGCACACGCAGAGGGTTTGGAGGAGAAGCTCACCTGTTTTGTTTTTCACTGGTCGCCGCTGTACTCTGACCTCCGCCACTGCCGCGATGAGCGTGTTGTTACCATCGCGCTTACTGACAAGGTCAATGATCTTATCTGTGATGTCTTTGATGGGGTTTTCATCTTCCCCTATATCTTCTGCAGACTACAGAAGAAGCCATACAATTAATACCAAATGCCAAATCAGATGCATGGGTAATCTGCTATTTATAAGCTTTCACAATCAGTTACGGCACTTGGCACTTTGAATACTTCAAAAGCACACCAAAAACAAACCAAAAGCTGTGGGCAGGAACTAACAATGCAGAATTTCTGTCCCCATCCTTAAAAAAGGCCAAAAAAACTCCCAAAAGCAACTCTCAAGGGAATGTAACAGAAACATGTTTTTCTACCCCTATTACAGTTGCCACCAGATGTAGCTTTCAGGTATGCACATGTAACCAGGATTTCTTCCCTGTTCTTACAGGGAACTGGGATGGAAACTAAACCACAAGAACTGCTGACAAAGCCAGGAATTAGTATTTTTACGAGATCCACATGTTGCACACATAGCCAAGCATTTAACTACTAAGGCATTTACAGATATTCCAGGAATACTTACAATAGCAACATGTATTTCATTATTTGCCAAGTGCGAAGGCTCACAGGTAATATAGATGGAATATTCAACAGAAACATTCTTCAGAATATTCAGATTCCTCAATTCACTGCAAATGTGCTCTGTGGTAAGTCCCTGGAGGATACAAAAGAGGTGTTGGGGGTTTTTATGCACACGAACACACAGACAATACACTTATGTTTCTGTTTCTGCCCTCAAGTAAAAGTTCTCAAGGGAAGAGGAGAAAGAACTGCCTCCAAGCCAGCTTTTGCTGGATTTTTATGTCCTGCTACTTACTGGTGCCATCATTTCTTTATTAAAGGTGAAGGTGATGTTGGCACAGTTGTCTTGGTAGTAAGAATCAGAATTGCATTTGGTCTTCACCGGTTGTTGGTTTGAAGGCCAGCATTCACCCACCGCAGCACAAGGGTGAGTAAAGCAGTGGTCTTCTCGGACAGGAACACAAGCGTGTCCAGCTGGGCATTCGTTATGGCCTTTGGCATGTAGGACACAAGGTCGAGGACCACACCAAACCTGGAAGAGAATAAATGCTGATAAATAACCACTGGTTACAGGACGGACACGCAGATTATCCCACCACATTGCTCCTTTTTGTCTTCATGTTGTCTGTCGTCCTGTTTCAGAGGATTCACAATCCAAACCACAGCACATCTGTACCTTGGAGCACGTGACCTTTCCATTCAGACACTGACAGGTATTGCAGTCATCATCCCACTTGGCCCCATCTGGCATCACCCGAACACTGGTAAGACAAGGCCTTCCTGTGACTGAAGAGAGATGGAACAGGATTATAGACTCAAAATAGGGAAAAAGAGTGGAAGAACACCTTTCTAAATTAATCTTATCACTAAGTTTACCTACTCAATACAGACACACGCTTGAAAACAACAAATAACACCCCTCAAAACACCCATACAACCACAGGCTGTTAACATGCAGTTACAGAGACCTCACTACAAGGACCAGCTACGACACCACAAGTACCTTCTTGGCATCCCACACCGCTACGACCCGGTGGGCAAATACAACGGTAGCCGTTGATTTCGTCTACACATGTAGCTCCAAAGGCACAGGGGGAAGACTGGCATTCATTGATATCTACGGAAGGAAGGAGAGGAAATAAAAGTTACTCTATAATATCCCTTTATTTTGTCAGAAAGCCATACAAGAGGCTTTCCTGATGGAGCTTTGTGTTCATTTTCTAGGTCTGCTTGGAGATCCATGCTTATTCTCAGCACCAGTATAAGCCCAGAGCAACTTCTTTGAAGTTCCTGCTGTGTGGGACTAACAAAGATCAAAACCTGACCCCTATGGCTACTTAAGCTTTTCAAGGGCAAGGACACATTCCTTCTCACACAAACACACTTCCTCTCCTCTGACATAGTCCAGTTTTGCTCCCCTGCTACATTCTCCAAGGGAAGACAGTGTCAAACCCTTTGCCAGTTGCATTTTTACTACGAAACTTCCATTTCCATGGCTGTTATTAAAGAAAAGTGTTAGTGTCCTCCTACCTGTAATTATTATTAAATTACAGGGAAGTGCACACATCACCTCAGGGCTTGTAGGTGGATTATTAATTGACAAGGTTTTTGGCTGGCATGCTTTCACCTCAAGCAGAAACCTACACCACACAAACACACTCTTGACTGGGAAGAGTGTGCTGAAGGGCATTTTGCCCACTCAGCTGAACCAAGGGGTTTCAGCTCCAGCCGAACAGACTTTATGATATCCTTCATTTTCAGGGCCATTCCTGCCCTCCCCACATCTGCTACAGCTCTGGGTATGGATGCAGGAGACATCTATCCTCTAATCTGATCTACCACTTAACTCAATTAAGATGATTGTCTTGCAACAAGATGGAAGTGAGACAAACCCAAAGGCAGCGTGCCACTAAAACACTTACTGATCCTGCAGTCGGGACCAGCAAAGCCTGGAGCACACTCACAGCGGTACCAGTTGTCTCCATCCACACAAGTGCCACTGTTATAACTGTAAAGAAAAGCCATGATGCAAGTTAAAAACCTGCTACAGGTAAAGAGAATCTAAAATTCAAAACCAAATTAAAGGCAAAGGATGAAAGAGAAACACATGGAACTTACCAGGGGTGAGGGCTGCAGTCATTTGTGTCTACAAAACAAAGACAGACAACTTAAATATGCAGACTTTGGCTAAAACAACTGTATTGTCACTAAAGAATGATCAAACTTCCCCTCATACCCAAGTTACACTTAGCTCAACTTTAACAAAAATATGCTGAAATTCTCTACTAAATTGATTCCAGGCTTCTACCACAAAATTTGTTAACTACATTGTGGAACACATGTACACAGGAAGAGATCCTTGTAAAGAATCTAATGGGAAGGGGGAGGAAAAAAGTGGAAGCAGACAGAGCTGCTCTTAGAAGAAGAATGCAGGAGAAAACAAGACAACATCTGTCTCCACTTAGCTCATTTGCAACTTTCTCATGCCCAGGTCAAGGCTCTATCACATAAAGTCATTAAAAACAAAGATTCAGGTGATGCTAAAGCCTACATCAAACAAGCTTTCCCTTCTGGTTTCAATCTTGACTCCAAGGGCGACAGGATGAGCTAATGTTCTCATCATGCAACACTCTGGAAGAGTTCAAGCAGAGACAACTTACTCTGAGTACACGTGGGTCCTTCCCAGCCCTCCTTGCAGACACAAGTGAAAGAATCCCCGCTGACTACGCAGGTACCACCGTTATGACAGGGGTTTGGCAGGCAGCTGCTGTTCCTCGCTGTAACAGAAACAAGATTGGCCCCTGAGTTGCTGGAAAGGCATCAAAACCGAGCCAAGAGGAAGAACTGAGGTCACAGATTTCACACTGCATCTGCTTCCTGGTGATTACACAGGGTATTTACCTATGTTACAAGTGGCTCCTTCCCATCCTGCAGGACACATGCACTTGAAGGTGTCCCCCTCGTCGTAACACGTTCCTCCGTTGTTGCATGTTGCCTCATCGCACTGGCTGTCACCTGTAGAGAACCCAAGTTACCCTTAATGCCAGTGCTTTCTTAAGGCAATGCAACAAGTTGAAGCAGCCTCAACAGAGCACGCATGTTATGTTTTAGAAAGGCTGAACTTACGGGAGTGGCAGGTTTTTCCTTTCCACCCATTTTTACATTCACAGAAGAAGTCGTTGACCAAGTCTCGGCAAGTTCCTCCATTGTGGCAAGGGTTTTTACTGCAGTCATTAATATCTAGATATGTTAAGAAGAGAAAACGAGCTAAGCTGTGTTTACAGAATTGACAAGCACTTGATGCTTACCCCATCCCTAACGTTGGCCTGTGTTTCAATCATGGATTAAGCACTTAAGTCTGTATTTTAAAAGCTTTAAGTGCTGTCACAGGGATGAATATCCCAACCACAACCCTCCAGTTTGTTTTCATTCTGTTTGCCATCGTGTTTCACCAAACGAGAAGTGAAAAGGCCAATTACATAAACTATCCTACCAATCACAGGATAGGAGCCGAGAGCTCGCTCCTCTCTTATTCCCAAGACTGACAGGGTATAAGCATGGTATATGCAGATACACCATTCCCAAAACAGCAGGTGCTAATGCTAAGGCTTTATTACTCAAAGTTATCCAAAGGGTAGAGCAGGAAAATTTAAACAGAGAGACAGGTTCTGCTCCCAGAACTCAGGTTTAGTTCCAATACAGAAGCCTAGGACTTGGTGGAAAACAAAGACACCTTATTCTCTGGGGCCTCTGAAGCAGAGATCATGTCAAATTGGTACTGGTCACTGTCATCCTAATGACAGTACCAGCCATTCCTTCCTGATGTTTTTCCAGATCTTTCTGCATGCTGAAGAATGATAACTTACTTGTTTCACAATACATTCCTTCCCATCCATCACTACAAATACACTTGTAGGAGTTGATGCCATCGATACAAGTGCCACCATTTTTACAGGGGTTGCTCTCGCAGTCATTAATATCTGCAACAGTTTGGAGGAGAAAACAAAACAGAAGGAAAAGAAAAATCAGATTAGAAGAGCAGCCACCAGAAATCATCATCTTCTTGCAGACTACTTGGCTGACACTCGAGAGGGAGGGATATAAGCAAGATGAGAAATAGGCGAAAAACTGCACAAAGTGATGAGCCTGTCACTCAACAATTACTACTAAAACCAAAAGCAAACCCAGGAGTCCTCACGATCGATGTTAAACCCCACCATTAACTACCTCAGCCCTTGTATACCTAAGGCTTTTAAAAACACACAATTCAAGGCCAGAAGGTTCATTACTGTGAACTTTCCCCAAGGCCCAGCAAATTCCAATCTGCCTCGCCCAAGAAGGATATGAAAACTTAAAGCAGTTCCAAGGTTCACCGTGCTACAAGAAACCATCAAGCAGCCTGGGAGGAAAGGATGGAATCTCTTTCCCACAAGATATATTCTCTTGTCAGCTCTTACTCTCATGACAGTAGGTGCCGGTGAATCCTTTGTTGCATTCACAGGTGAATTTTCCACCTGCTTGGCTCTTGCACTTCCCGTGAGGACCACAGACATTTGAAGAGATGTAACGAACCCCTTCTGGTGTGCTGTTGGAAGCTACAGCCACGGTGCAGCTGTCAATCACTGCAGAAAACAGAGAGCTGGGTGAGGATTGGCCACCCTACCTGACTGCTTAAGCTCAGAGTAACAATTTCATTTTCAGTGATGGATGTTTAAGAGACAAAGGTATCATGGAATCATTTAGGTTGGAAGAGACCTTTAAGATCATTGTGTCCAACTGTAAACCTAACACTGCCAAATACGCCTGCTGCTTTAAAACGCCTGCTCCAACTGTGCATAAAATAATCACAGCATCTTATATGACAACTGCTGGATCACATCCGTGGCCTGGAATAAATTCAGCAAAGCAGGCTATTTGCTACATGTGTTTTCTGTGCACACTGATGTAACATTGCCTTTCAAATAGCCCATATTTATCATACTGGCTATGTGAAAGCTAGTATTACTCATCTTCTCACACAAAGAGAGGCATAAGGCACAGGGCAAAATTCAGTCTCTTTACGCAAGAGCTACTCCAGCAAGTACTGGAGCTTCATTATGGCTCCAGCCAGGGGAAGGGTGGAAGCTAATGCCAGTCATTCCCATTCACCTGCAAGGCAACACAAACCTTCACACGGGGTTGTGCGGCAGTGATCCTTCAGGTGGGAGCAGTTCTTCCCTTCGTAATCTTCAGGGCAGTTACAGAAATAGTCCATAGCAAGATTAAAGCACTGGGCACCGTTCTGGCAAGGATTTGGCTCACAATAATCTATGTCCAGCTGTAAGCAGTGCACAGAAAGGAAAGGGAAATAAAAAGAGGGGCAGGGAAGACAGAAACAAGTTTTATCATCACCTTCCCTCAGTAGGACAGGCAGCCATTGTGGAATCTGACCTTTTTATCTGCTGCCTCAATGAGCTGTTCATCATGCACAGTTTAGTTTGACTCGCAGACAGCAGCACTCTTGATGTTAAACAGCCCCTCAAAAGTTAACAGCGTGCAACAAAACCTGACATGCGAACACTTGCACTCTGCTTCTCAAAAGGAATCCTCAGCAACCCATCAGGGGGTTTGTGGGTTTCTTTCCCCCCCCAGTATATATTAATCAAGCACGTTCTTGGCAGACTGACAGCGATATCAAGTACAACTTTATCCCATGGTTCACTGAGTGCCAGGCATTCAATGTACAGACCCTGAGTGCCGGTAGGAACGCTGCTGGCGGAGGGCCTTCCTTTCACCCATGCTTCTTACCTGACAGAGGTTTCCTGAGAAACCAGCGGGACACAGACATTGGAATCCATTGATTTCATCCTGGCAGTGACCCCCATTCATGCAAGGGTTACTTGCACATTCATTGATGTCTTTCTCACAGTGATCTCCTGCATAGCCAGGTGAACAGATACACCGATAACCATTAACCAAGTCCTGGGAAGAAGGAACACAAAAGTTTAGAGTTAGGGCTTTTTCCTCCCGCTTGATATATTTTTATTAAAGAAAACAATAACCTCCAAACCACAACTCCCCCCCGACAGTCCATAATGAATAAACAAAAATGCTCTTACTGTGTCCAAACAAGGCAAGAGGTTTTTTAAGTGGGAAATAATACATACACACACACTCCCTCTGCTTCCCCCAGTACTGCCTTACATTCTTAATTTCCAGGCAGGATAAATTAACCCACATTTTGATGTGGAGTATCTACATTTACAGCAGGTAATCTGCACAACAACCGGCCCATTGACTGATGACACTGGCACTGAAAATGAGTCATTTATTGCACTTATATCTTTTTTGCTCTTGCTGCTCTAGACATGTACCCTGACACGCTGTAGCATGGCAAAGGTCCTCCCCCCAACTCAAAGAAATGAGTTTATCCCAGCTAATTGCTATTTGCCACACTAGAGATGTTTAGTCTCAAATGTTTTACTGTTACAAGTCTTGGGGAAAGCAAAATAAAGCAAAGTGGCTTTACCCGACAGGATCCTCCATTCTGACATTGTCCACGACAGTCGTTAATATCTGCAATAAAACTACTGTGGTTAGAAGGCAAAAAATATATTTACTCTAGATACAGAGTTCAAGTCTCTCTAAAACTGCAGCTAGATAAAGCTTTTGTCAAGTTTCCTGCATGCTTTCCTCGAGATAAGGTTATTATAATGGGTGGGAACCTTTCGTGCTTCTTCTACTAAAGGCAGTGAAACTTCACATCATTGTTTTAGTCACTTTATCAGAATATAACTATGTTATGGACTAACAAGTCTGATAAAGCTGTGTATTTTCATTCCACACCAACTACTCCCTTTCTGAAAACATCAACCACTGGGGCTCTGCCTGATGCTTAAATCCAAGCTTAGGACTCAGTGGCTTAAACACATACACACACAACTGGCCTTTAATAAACCAAGAATACAGCCACTTACTGATATCACAGTTGTGGCCAGACCAGCCAGTAATGCAGTCGCAATAGTAGCTGCCAATCAGGTTCCTGCAGGAGTTGGCATTGACACAGGGTTTGCCCTCACATTCATTGGCATCTGGAAAAACAAGGTGGATGGTCAAATGCAGGGCTTGTAGGGCAGGCAGAGAAGGGAGAAGAGCCTACAGCTGGTTTTCACAGCCCTCCGTTCAGATCTAAGGGGAACTTTTAATACACAGCATGGATTAGCATGACTCGGACGAACAAAAGTCAGCCATCCATCAGCCTCTGAAGTCTCTTTCAATTTCTCTGCAATTAGAACATATAGGCTATGCTAATTATTTGATAATTACACCCAGCCACTCATTAAGAGCAACTATCTCCCCCCACACACACATCTCAACAGAACATTCCGAAGGAGGAGTGCTGCAGCCTGGTCATTGGGATTACTGTGTTGTGTGAAGAATGCAGACAGCTCATTCTTCATGAGATCATCCACATTTTGGAACCCAGCTGTGAACTCCTTGGTCTGGAGGAGTTGACATGGCTGAAGAGATACAGCAACTTTCTCACAGGCTAAAGGAAGAAATCCATGTGGGGGTGGGACTGGAAGGCACACACATGCACCCTCCCCACTTCAGTTCATTTGTGGTTTATAGTATGCCTCTCTGCCTTAGTTAACCATTTCCTCCGACTGCCAGCATACACCAAAATGACAAGAGAAGGAAACCACTCAGAGTGGTCTAAACCCCAGTCCTACAAACACTGACAATAGTCTCCATGTGCCAGAATACATCCATAGGCTCCAAAACCGTAAACCACTGCCTAATGTAAAGGGCACAGCCACCCTTTGTCTGCCCAACTATGATCCCTGTTGCATTTATCCCCACCACCCCCCCCCCCCACCCCAGAGCAGCCCTGGATGAAGAGAAGAGCAGTTCTCACCTAGCTGGCACGTTTTGCCAGTCCACTGAGGTGGGCAAATACACTTAAATCCATCAACTAGATCCTGGCAAGTTCCTCCATGACCACAGGGATTTGGAGAACAATCATCAATATCTGTAAAGCAGAGTAAAGAGAGGCTGAGACTCTGTGTCTACTCCGATTTCTACATCTACTCTGATTTCAGCAAAAGCCTCCTGTTATTTCACAGCAGCGTGAAAGGGGATTCAAAGCACAGAGGAAGAAGTTTACACCTGCGGCCTTTTGGCAAGTGGGAGTTATATTTTGATGCAGCAAACCTCTCTAAACAGTATCTTAAGCAGCTTGCCAGAATGCTACAAAACTTCAGTGTTCCGCTTCTTTCAAGAAGCCACTGACTATTGTTTCCCCTGGTGTTTAACAAAAACCTTGGTATAAGCAAAGGAGAAGAGAGTGCACAGTGGTATAAGTGGATGCCAGGAACCGATGCTGAAGCTGGGAAAGGTTAAGTTTATCAGGGATCAGAGGGACTGGTGTAAACCAGCAGAGCAGGACATTTTTAATGCTATTTTCAAAGCACTTACTATCAGTGCAAGTTGGTCCAGCCCAGCCAGGCGCACACACACATTCAAATCCCAGAGATGTCTCTAAGCAGCTTCCTCCGTTGTGACAAGGGTCAGAGAGGCAGGCATGCTCTGCTGCACCAGGACAGAAACACAGCATTTAGAGTCTATAGCAGCTGCCACAAGGCACCCCCTGCTCCCTCCCTCTGCACACACCATCACTGCTGCTGTGAGAACCCCAAATCTAAAGCTACTCAACAGCAGGAAGCATCTTCCATGCTAAACCAATCACCACACTGACTTGCACCTGTTTGAGTCAGAGCCAGGCAAGGTACTTGCAGTGATCCCTCCAGTAAGCAGAAGGCTGATGTTCAGAGATACCAACTGTTGATGATGAAGCATGAACAAGCAAGTCTGGCTCTTTGCAGCCAGCCCTGACATCTTAACACCGGAAAAGGAGCTTTTCCCAACTTCATATATCCAAACCCAGCCACTAAAAGCTGGTGAGCATTAACTACCAAGTGGCAGCGTCACACACTTACCAATCTCACAGTTCTGTCCCGAGTAGCCCTCAGGGCAGGAACACTGGTATTTATCAGGGCCAGTGTTGCTGCAGGTACCCCCATTCAAACAGGGCGGGTGGGTTCCGCAGTAGTTCAGATCTGCAAGAGGTGAGGAGCATTAAAACCCTGGCTGAAAAGCAACAGAAACATCAGCACGTGCATGCTTTGTTCCATTACTCCAGAGCCTTTACACAATACAACCACACGCATCCCGCAGGGCAGGACAGGGAGAAGCTAAGGACACATGGCTAACAGTGCCAAACAGCAGAGGAGACAGTGCTGAGCAGCTGAAGGACACAAACTCCCACCACGTTCCAGTGGACTCACTCAATCTCTGCACGCTCCCTCCATGCTGGGTTTGCCAGTGTTAAAATGCAAGCGTTACACTGGGCTATGGGTAAGATTAGCATACCTTTGTCACAGAGCTGACCACCCCAGTTGGTTTCACAGAGGCATTGCCATGGTTCAATGCAAGTGCCATGGACACATCTTGGGTGTGGAATGCACTTATCACAGTACTGGCCTTGCCATCCATACTGACACCTTGGTTTAAAGAGAGGGAAAAAAGAAGTCAGAATAGGGAAACAACCCAAAACCCCGTTAGAACCACCCTGTGTAGATGTGAGTGTGGAGCTCCAAAGCTTGAAGAGAGATCAGGGTGGTGGGAGAGAAGGGCAGGAGGAGGAAAGGGGAGAAGCTATTCGAGGTTTGTTTGATGGTTGCTTGTAAACAAACATTATGGTAGCTTTGCCAAGGTCTCTCTTGCCGGCCTCCTGACAAAAGAATAACTGTTCTGAGAGAACCAGCATGAGGCCATTCAGCACAATAATACTCCTTTGGAGCCTCATACAAATGTGGCAGAGAGGGTGGGTGTGCACTACAAATCAATCTCTGGACTTTGACAGGGTGCTTTATAAACTGAGGGGGGGGGGAGAAGAAAAAGTCAGTGGAAACAATGGTTATGCAGAGGTCCCCATGAATACAAGGTTCCAGGCATTTCAGCCGGGCTGGGCTTGCAGGAAGACAAACAAAACCATAAACACCAACCCCGAGCCCTTGGCAAGGCAGCGGCAAAGCACCAGGAGCTCTCTGCTCTGTCAGAAGATAACCTGATTCTGAACTGGAAGACATACACTGCAAACACGGACTGGGCCACAGGAAGAGGTGAAAGAGAACAGCAGCCATCAGGATTTTACATGTACTCAGAGAAGATCAGTTGTCAGTGTCTTTCAGTTTGATTTATGCTGGCTTCTTGTTACGGAATAACTAACACATCCAATGCTGAAAAGCTTTTCATTTAATGTCTGGAGAAGAACTGATTATTATTATTATTATTATTATTATTATTATTATTATTATTATTATTGAAATCATGTATTGCTGCTACCAATGAGCTACCTGAATTCCTACTTAAAACAAAGATGTTCTTGTAAAGTAAAGCCCCCTTAAGGGAAAGCTCATTTTGGCTTTCATTTAGCTCTCACTAGCCAAGCAGACCAAGGATTCTTCAGATTAAAGTGAATCTAAAGATAGAAACAAGGAAAACAAGTTGAAAGTAAAAAGCCAGGGTTTGTTGAGGTCCTGTATTTCATTAACAGGTCCTGAGAGTAATTGATGAGCAGCAATTATGCACTAAGCTGTCCCTAAGTTATGAAAACAAACCTCATCTTCACAGAAGTCAGCTAAGCTTTCTATTTGTGAAACCCCCCACCATTCTGCTGCCTATTTCTTCTCATGGGAAAAAGCTGGAAGGATCTATCCAATGGGTAATCACACACAGCCAGTGGTAAGTCTGACTTCCCTTCTGAAACCTTAGGTGACAAACTGCATCCTAATTAAGTGCTTTCTTTAATAGCTATTTCAATAGCAGCCTATTTGAACTCAATGGGAAAATCTTATTAGCCCCTGTGTTAAAAAGAAGCACCAGGTCGACTTATGCATCTGTGTGTGCAAAGAACATGAAAAAAACCCAGATCAGGCAAAACAACCTCTCTCTAGTAGCTCTTGGAAAATCCTTCTGTGTAGGGAATGCAGGAAGAAGGCACAAAGATCAAAATTCAGGAACATCCCCTTTTAATTTGTGTTGCGTTCAAAGCAACTCGCCTGTGAGCTTGCATGCAGGCAAAACTAAGGGACCTCTCCTGCAGAAACAGGTATCCAGACTGAGACTTTTACACCTTTCTGCCAAAACAAAGGAATGCTTGTTTGCTTTAAAGCAAGTGTGAAGAGAAACAAGTAATTAAAAATAATATATATATATAAAAAACACAGAGGAAAAAAGCCATGAGCTTTAGAGCTAAAGATACGACTTTCTTCAAACATCAGCTTCAAAGTGTAACAAAGAAAGCTGGACAAGGCTATGGGCATTAGAAAAAGAGTTAGATATCCATTCCACAAATAAGATTCATGGCAATAACTCTCGTCTAATAATACGTATGCAGCAGTTTCCCATAAGAAATTTAAAGTTAACTTTCCTTGTGTAGTGATTCATGAGTAAATATGGTTTTGTTGGCTGGCCTGCATTAAAGAAAGTGACTCGCACCAAAAGGGAAAAAGGATATTTTAGGAATGTTTGCAAGTTGTCTATTGTACCAGAACCCAGGGCAGTTTCTGCTGGGATGTTATTTTTAACCTCTGTTGCATTTATAACATACAGGCTATATGACTCATCAAAACTTAAAAGAGAATAAAATCTTGTTTCTGTGTTCACTTTAAAGATATTGGTCTAACTTGGCAAGCAGAAGTTATCTGAAAGCACCAGAAGGACAGCATTGTTTCAAGACTATGCAAATCAAGTGTGGGAAAGTTGCACCTTAAGTAAATAAGAGCACTAGTGCATGTCTGGGCAGTGAGTGGGAGGCAAGAGACTTAGAAAGAGAAAGGGAAGAAAAAACTCTGGAAACAAAGCCTGTTGTTCTGACTAGGAGACAGCAACCTCTACAAGGCATGTTTATTCTGATGACAGAAGCACAAATCACTGGTAGCCTTGACTGATACAATCCTCTCACCATCTGGCCCCTGATACTTCCTACTCCTTGTGAGGCTTTTTTTCCTTTTCTAATTAAAAAAAGCTTTAGATTTGGTCTTCTGAGGGTGAAACAGCTTATATCAGCACTGCTACACACTGGAATCACTGCACAACCTCCAACGGCCCCATCCATCCTGTGGCTTGACTTTCACTCTGAAACATCTCTTGCAGAGGATGAAGTTACTTCCCACCTTCCTTTCAGAACATTCCTGCATGACTTTGTGTTTTGGTTTTGAAGCACAGAACACAGGGACAGAGAACGAAAGAACCACTGGGTCTGTTAAGGTTGATTTCTTAGAGTGTGTCAGACACCCCAGACCTGGTTCTTGTTTGAACTACTGCTTATTTAGAAAGAAAAGCAGCCCCCTTCAAGCAAAGGTTTCCAGGAACAGAAAATCCATCAATATGTTTGTTAGGCAGGAAAACTGCTTTCTGTTCCTTCAGATTTGTGAGTTTTATCCCTGAATTCCCAAGCTTCATTTTTAACCCTTCCTACCCAGCATCGGTTTCTCATAACCTCAGAAGCCCTCACTTCCCTATCACCTGTACACAGATATGATAAAGGGTTACACACAGCAACTTACAACCTGATTGTTGATGAGGAATTGTCACATTTAATATCCATTAACCCTCTGTTTGTAAGGGAGGGAACAGCACGTTTCCCTGTGCTGTATAAAGATGCCGTATTCCAAATATCTAATTGCTGGGTTATGGATAAACTCTGCTTTTCATTGTATCTTTGCCAGGACAGAATGGACTTCAAAGCATGGGAGCAAAATTCTGCATTCATCAGAGCCTACTGACAAGATTTCATCCCAGCTATTAACCTCTCAGCACTCGGAGCCTGGCTCACAATGGTAAAGAAACTGAGAGATTTAACTAATCCCATTCTAAAGAATGCTTGACTTTTGCCTACTGATGGAAGAAACCAGGGGGTGGGAAGGATGGAGGGGGAAAAGACTGAAAGGGAGAAGAGACCCAAAATAGGGGATGTAGACCCAAAATAGGGGATGTAGACACAAAATAGGGGATGTAGACCCCA
>JBCJKH010048035.1:6554-29830 GCA_039877255.1 Loriculus beryllinus | reverse complement strand
TACTAAGGGTTGGGAAGGACCTTAAGACCAACTAGTTCCAACTCCCTTGCATGGGCAGGGACATCTGGCACTAAACCATGGCACCCAAGGCTCTGTCCAAAGATGTTCTTCGTGTTCCAGAGAAAACATTTCCCTCTGCAGCAGAATTTTTTGTGAGCGCAGTTCTTTCATGAGTGCTCAGGTTTAGTTTCTAGAACTTAGTCCCATACTAGCTGAGAATGACTGCTTCCCCCATCACTTTCAGAAGTACCAGTTTTTATTTTGTTTTTTAATTCAGCTGTACTTCAGTAGATGTTTCTCATGTGCGCAAAGCCATCCTACTGCATATTCACACGTACCAATATAAACAAAAAAGCGTAAGCTAGCAAAACCTACACATGCATCCAAATGTTTTTCTGTACAGTTTGTTAAAAGAGGAAGGAAGAAAAAGATTACTCTTTCTGTATTCACAGGGGTGAACTGTTGACATCACTGATTTCACTGGCTTTAGGTTTTACCATGGAAAGGAGCTGTAAAAATTGAGCTCAAGACAGCTACTCTAAAACTATCAGTATGTAACTATAAAGCGCACAGTCACTGCTGGGATTTTTAATGCTGGTAGTTTTTTCCACTGATGTGAAAAGTTATGAAAAATTGTGTCTCCCCCATTAGGCATTGCTTGGTTAATTGCTTAGTCGTGAGAGTGGAGGCTATGTCTGATTTTAATGAGGGTATGGTACAGAAATGAAAGGAAAATAATGTTTTAAAGCAAGAATTTTTTGACTTGGAATGTATTTATAGAGTCACTTGATTTATTATTACTCAAGCTGTTCACAGTGATGTGACTTCACTAGTGACTAATGTGTTTCAGCCATTTCCTGCAGGAGTGAGGTGCTAGGGCTCTCTGGTCAAGGACTGTGAAATCTTCCCATTTCAGGACTGGGTTTGGAGCTGTGAGGTGCATTGAACATGGTACCACCATCAGTGCTGTCTAATCACTCTGCTCTGGACAATGTTTTCTCTTTGAGTTTCCTTTGTTAGGAGGATGAACAAGGATGAAACTTTGCATGTCTCCCATGTTACTATGTCATCTTTGAGGCTCCTTCCCACTTTGCAGTCTTGTGCAAGAAAGTTTTTTGCCATACCAGTTCTGTTGATTGAGCAGTAAATTGGTTGAAAGTAAGTGTTCAGAAAGGATGATTTCAGGGCTGTGAAGACTTAAATTTTTATTGCAATCCTTACAGTATGTGATGGGAAGGGGACAGGTTTTTGTGTTTGTTTTTTGTCTTCAAAAATCCTACTCCTGCTCTAAATAAGTTACCGAGTCTTTGTTCTTATTTAAAAAGATGTATTCTGAGCTTAGTATGTACTCATTATTTTAAACTCAGGATTTTAAATTGGTTTTTGACTTGAATTTTAAATTTTTGATGACTTGGAGTGGCAGTTTTACAGTGATGCCTGGCAAGTGCTCACCAGACCATGTTCACATTACTCCGTGTCGTGATTGTCTTCAGGATTGTCTTCTACTGTTTTAAGACTATACACATGAATCTGCAATAGCAAAATTGCAGTCCTACTGTGTTTCACAGTATACTTGCCTGGAAGGCTCTTCAGTTTGCTTTTAATATTGAATTTCATCACTTTGCAGTGTGTGCCTCTGAAGCCATCTACCTGTTCAAAGTCTGTTCCAAATTATTTTTACAGTGTTTCCCGTAAGCGCTTCAGTTTTCTTCTGATAGTGTTTTTTACATTTAGAGGTCTATATTGTGATAATTTTATGTCTGTAAAGCAGGAGAAATTCTAGTTATGGCCCAGGAGAAGCTTTACAGACCTTGTTTTGGTTGTTTTAGAAAACTCTTAGCTCTCCACATTTTCCAGATACAGAATAAGAACCAATTCAGATTTTCCTGCTTGATGATAACATTACTGGGCATTGAGGGGTTAGGTCTGCAGTGTTTTTCTAGTCTAAGTTATTTTGCATTTGCTTACAGTGCTAAAAGAAGATAATACAGAAGATTCGTTTTTGCCATTCAGCTGGGTAAGAAACACTGGCCAGCAGAGCTTGCTGAATAAAAATATTAATAGCTCAGACATTCATTATGATCTTATGAAATGAATTTCAAATAAAACTTCAAACCAAGGTTGCTTTAAAAGAAAAAAAAAAGCAGACCAGTTCCTCACCAGATGTGTGGTTTCTGGTGAGAAACTGCACGGCACAATGTTTCTCACTGTAAACATGAAGATGCCATTGACTGATACTGGTGACTAAGTGAAAAATCTAATGGTGTTTCCTTTGCTTATTCACAGAAACACATTACTTCTCCAAGACAAGTAAGCATTTAGAGGCTTTGGAAGTTTTGCTTAAATGAAAATTAGTAGTTGCTCTGGCAACTGCTACCTAGAAAATATATTTTAAAGTGATGCTATAGTATGAAATAAGTAGCATGATGTAATGCAATTATAGATGTCTTCATGTTGCGAGGAGGCCTTGATTAAGAATGGTGCATCTTTATTTCATGGATCACTCACTAGTCAGCTTCTTAAACAGTACTCCAGAAACAGCTGTTTTTCTTTTTAGACAACCTGTTTGGTAGAGAACTGGTTTTTTGTAGTATCCGTTCTTGACAAGATGATGGTCAAATTAATCAATCAGATGTCTTCCAGCAGTGTGTGTGTGTATTTAAGATCAAGGTTGAAATCAGTAATTTATTGCTGTCTGTCAGCCATTATGATTGCTTATTGTCAATATAGAAAAATTAAGGTATGAATTTTGACGTAAGAAAGAGTTTGTTCTGGTTTATATATCTCCAGAAGGACAGCAGCAGCAATGAAGACACAAGCATGTCTAGCTTAGTCAGGACCAGGAACCAGGGTAAGCCCTGGGGAGGTTTTGTGCTGGATACTGCACCTAAAACATGATTTTTAAGTATTGTCTAAGGCTGCAGTGTGTAGAGTAGAGATAACACAGAAGTTAAAGTAGCTCATGTAAATAAGGCTTTCCGTGCTGCACAGAATTCTACAGGTAGAAGTAAAAGCTGCATCTTCATATCTTTGTTTTGCAGTGTAAGGGTACCATAAAGGCTGACAAGAGGGTGAGGCACTTGCCATTGTGCTATTAACTGAGCAGGTGCAAGTATTCATCACATTGTAGAATTCTGAAATTGGTCTTCATTATCTCATCCTTTCCTGCTCCTGTTTGTGTTAGGACTGCAACCTGCAAAAGCACTTAGTCATAAGTCAGTTTTAAGCTGAAGTTGCTGAAAGGAAAAATGCACTGACAAGATCACTCTCGCTGTTTTGTTTGGTTTGGGTTTTTGGCAGGGTTTCTGTTTGTTTTGTTTTGTTTTTAATGTCTATATCCCTGTAGGCTTGTACTCACTAGGAAAATTATTATTCTTTTCCTGCTGATGTTCCAGAATAGTCATGGAAGCCCGTGGGAATTCTTTCTGTCCTGTTGCCTATTGAGCAGTCTTTGAAACAGCTGAAATGCTGCTGTTCTTTAAAATCTGAAGAACTAGAAAGACCTACATTGCTTTAACTTGACTCCAAGTTGTATCTAAATATTTAACATATATAAAAGAACACAGATACGTCTAAGAAGTGGAAGCCTGAGGCAAGACTGTGCTTACCCTCAGGACTAGAATAAGGTTTAGGGGAGGTGTAGAAAATAAAAATTTAGAGTTCCATGTAACAGCTGTAAAATAACTGATGTTGCAGTATTGATAGCTAACAAACATATGCCACTAAGAGGTGTTAGAACTGCAGGTCCACATGCATTGCATTGCCTTTGTGCTTACATTTCTGCAAAGGGGTATCCTCTGAAGGATGAGCTGTGCATGTAGCTACAGTTTTAGGATTACTGCAGCCTACCTTTCTTGTCACACTCCTTAGGGGCAGAAACTGAGTTGTAAATGAGATTGGGCTATTTATGCTGTATGTGAAGTAGTCAATCAAACTAATGTTGTCCTTAACTTTAATATATTTATATCATCATTAACAGCAGTTCAGATATAACTGCTTAGGAAGAGGAAAGTGTTTTACTGTAGGATGAATAGAAAATATCTTGAGATTTTGTATTTCATTTGTGAGCAAACACATTATTTCTAAGAAATGGAAGTAAATCAAATACTTCACAAAGTGAAGTCTAACAACGACTTCTACAACAGTCCACCTTTCGTGTCTGATAAGATCAAAGTAAGTTTTGAGATTGCCTGGCAAACTCCCATGCTGTTCCGTCATACTTAAAACGTGATAGCTGAAAGTGAAAAGATGTCACCAGATGTGGTAAGCAGAAAAGGATACACACAGTGTGCAAATGCATTTACTAGTGTTTTTCTTTTTTTTTCCCTTTTTTTACTTTTCTGAAAGCAAATGCAAGGAAGTTTTGTGTTGGTGTGTTTTTACATATAGAACGTGTATGCTTTCTGTAATAGCCTTTTTCTCCCCTTTTCTATTCCCAGAGTCAAGATGACAGATTTGCTTTCACTGCTGAATGGTATGACCCAAATGCTTCACTCTTTCGGCGTTATGAACTTCTATATTATCCAAAAGATGGATCAGTTGAAATGGTGAGAATAAAAAAAATTAAAAATCTATTATAACAGTAATATCCAATTAAGCAGTTTACAAAATGAGAAGCTGGAAAATGAGATTGATGGAAAATATAAGGAAAACGTGACTTAAGGAAAAAATGGTAAAAAGTGTAATTTATCACGTATCTTGCTCTGTTTCTAAAACTAAAAGCAAAATCCAAGTTCACAGCATGTGAATAGCTTTCATGTTTGTAATTTTTTTTCTTAAAGCTTGCTTTGACTTGGAGAGATTCATCTTCACAAATCTTTTCTTATTCAATCTCTGCTTAGGTTTCAGAGTTGTGGCTCAGCACCACTGACCTGCTGCTTGAGAAGTGTAATTTGAAGCTGATTCCAAACAGGGGCGTAAACTTCAGTAGAAATTTCAGAATTCTCTGAAGACTAAAATATGGAAGTATTTTCGAAGTAGAGAAATTGACAAATTGCTCTTGTTTTTAATGAAAGGAAGCTTATTTCAGACAGTGGGATCTAAATTTTTCCATCAGTTGTGCTTGCACAGATCTTTCTGACTTGTGGTTCATACAGCTAATCCCCACTGTTTGTTGATATCATGTTAAAACAAGCATTTTGCAGCAGTAGGCAAATATAAAAATATGCATATATTACATTTATATATATATTTAAATGTAATAGATAATGTAAAGATAATCCTAGTAAACCAACCAATGCTTTGTGCTTCTTTTTAGCAACGAATGGTTTGGATTATCTTTTCCAGTTTCTAATGAAGATCTAGGGGTCTGAGAATAGCCTAGACTTGGATATTCACACTTGTTAATTTTACAATAAAATTTTTAGTTTTCCTGCTATGAATATCAAATGCAGAAATAAGAAACCTAGTGGAGTCTGCCTTTTCTTACCCAAAATACTGCTCACTGAAACCATGGTACCCATCTGTGTGGAGGTGATGCTCTTTCCACTTTTTACTGATAGTTTCTTTAAAGAAACTGTCATGATGTTGTCCCTTTTAAGTTAGTTCTTTGTATGATATCTGTGTGTGCACAGTTGTCAAAATGTGAGGATTTTTAGTTTTTATTTCCCAGAGACAGTTTAGTTAATCAGTCAGGAGCCATAATCATCTTCCTACACAGCCATGTGTAGGCTGGCAAAACTGTTGTTCATTTCACCTAGACGTCTCAAACCCAAGAGCTTTCAAGGTGTTCTTAAGCTTCTTAATGCATTCAGTATCGAATACGTATGGCTCAGCAGACTTTGGCATTTTGCTAGTGTGCTCTTAGGTTAAGGTGTATACGTATGAGTAGTATGTGGTATGAGTGTATATGGACTGCATGTGATCAGGATGTGAGTTAGAAAAGTAAAAATGCATGTAACACCTCTATAGAAAGAGTGTCTCAAAATAATTTTTGCCATGGATTTGTGGACAGAGGTTATATTAAGAAGTCTTTCTGGACTTTTTATTTTTTAATTTCTGCAGAATTTAGCAATTCTCTGTTACTGTCTAATTCTTCTGCATCTTTTGGTATCTTGCTGAGGAGATGGCAGCCCACTCTTAACCGCTAACAAATCTGAGGATAAGGGAGGTAATGGATATGAGCCAGCTTTTCCCTGCTTATGAGAAAGATGTTTCGTCCACTTCCCCGCCTCCTGGACAATAGCTCTCCTTTATCACACACTTCAGCTGAGGGTGGAGCAGAGCTATTTAAGGCTTGTGTTGTGTGAAGTCCTCAGCTTTCCTTTTCTTTCTTAGTCCTTCATGTCTTGGTTCTTGTGAAGAAAAATGACAGTGGGAATAATGAAGCAAGTTTCTAGCTTGCTTTGCAGCTGGACGAAAACAGTATAGGTTTTTGCACATGACAGCAAGCAGCTCTTATGATCAGAGAGGATCTCATGACAAAGAGATGTCCCATTTTCTGAAGTGTCCATAGTTAGTAACTCTCATGGGGAATTTTTACAGCTTGGACAGGTTTTATTTCTGCAGGAGATTTCCTAAAAAGAGAGCAGAAATTTTTAGAAAGGACAGATTCTTAGTAGAGAACTATTTTATTTTGCCTGGTTTACTTCTACAAGTACATGGGCAGGAGAGAAACAGTCCAGTTTTACATTACTTCTGCTGTGGTTTATCATTTGCTCTATAAGAAGGTCTTTAAAGCAAATCAAAATTTCCACTCTAAAGAACAGTTTTTTAACTCAGGAAGATGCCTCACCCAACCTTAATCTTTTGCTTGAGAAGAAAGAAGCTCAGAGTGCTTTTCTGGCAACTGTTAGTGATATAACCGAGGAAATGTCCAGATTTTTAGTCAAGACAGTTAATAAGCTTCTAGGCAAAGTCCAGGAAAAAACAAGTCCTGAATTCAAGTGATACTTTATTTTTGGTTCTAGCATGTTGTCATTTCGTTGCCTACCACACTTGAATAGAGGGCACTTAGGAGCATGTATGAGGAGCTAAAGACATTTTATCAGGGAAAGAGTCTTCCTTACAATCCTGCCGCAGCAGAAGAAAGTATCAAAATAATTTATATTGTCTGATCTGCAAAGTTTTGGCTATTCTGAAAAAACCCTACAATTCTTCTAGCCTTCTAGCAGGAAAGAAATGGATTCACATGTTTCAAAAGATGGAGGAGTATGTAATTTTACTCTTAATTTTTGTTTTCCTCCAAAATTTGTGGGAATGATATTCTTTCTTTTAATGCTGTTCTAGTCTGTATACCATTATAGTGGAGCACGGTGCATGTATGTAATTCAAGACAGAGAGGGGTAAGTCTGGCCTGAGGAGGACGGAACTCTTCCTTTCATAAGATTCTGCTTTCTCAGGAGACAGAAGGCATCTGTAATACCCACATGCAGTGAAGAAACTGTTCAGCAGGTTGCCTTTTGTGCTTTGCCAGCCCACCCAGAAAACTACACATTAATATCTTGGTTCTTCTTGGAATGATGATATATAGCTGAATTGTCTTGACAGGCTTTTGAGCATGCAGCTTTAGGCAGTGAGAATGTCTCAACCTAATGTTGCAGTCACCCATCCGTCCCTAATTCTGAGTCTTGTGCAGTCAAATAAAGCATGGTATCATTGGAATGATGCCCTGGAGACCTGCCACAGTGCAAATCTTCATCGATCCTGGTGTGAGCCATTGGTCTGTGAAACGGCAGAGATCTGCCAGGGGAAACTCTCAGTGAGACTGGGCAGAGGTATCCACTAGGCACCTGAACCATTTATCAGAGCTTGAATTAGCACAAACAAATGGTGAAATGAAAAGTGCAAAGATAGCTGTCAGCCTGAGGGTATTTAAATGGAATAAATTTGTGATTCTGGTTTAATCTTCTAAGCTTTCCTGGTGCACCTCTAAGTCCAAAGGGCAGGAATTAAATCAATTTAGTGATCAGGTTCAATTCCACAGTACTGTGGAAAATTTTGAAGGTAGAGTAAAAATTATGTTGGGTTTGCCCACAGCTTAGATCTGTTGATATGGTAGATTTTAACGTTCTTTTCTCTGCAGTATGATGTGAAGAATCATCGCACCTTCCTGAAGCGCACCAAGTATGAGAGCCTACACCTTGAGGATTTATTTGTGGGCAACAAAATCACTGTTTTTTCCCGTCATCTGACCTTAGTGGACTATGGGGATCAATATACAGCCCGCAGACTGGGGAGCCGTAAAGAGAAGTAAGAATGCGTGTTTTTTCAAATGGTCCTTTGTCGTTTGGCTTTCAAAGTAGTTGTTCTTTGATGGAAGTGAGACAAGTATTCGGTATGTACTATGGGGAGAGAAGGAGAGAGCTACAAGTTTGCATGCAGTTTGAAATGGTCTGGCATACTGATAGCTGGAGTGGAGCGAACTGACCCGGACTTGTGGGCAAACCCAGGACTACCATTGTTAGCTGATAAATCTTCAATGCTAGCTTCTCCATTGTGTCAATGCTGCCTCCTCAAGGTCTTTCGGGAGAGAAGATGGGGAGGAGGAAAACAGGGGGTCCTCTGCTTTTTTACTTCCCAGGGCAGGCAGCAGTAGAATTCTTGTGATTTGGAGATTCTTTTGGGGTAGAATTTGGTAGTCCTGATTGCTGGCCTTGAAAGGACTGGATCTTGCAGAGCTAGCACCTGTCTCTCTGGGATCAGTCCCTTCTACTCTGTGTTAGTAGTAGTAAATGAGAGTGATAGTAACAGGAGAGAGGCCCATTCCTGTTCCCCATTGCTTTTTCCCCACTATGGAGAATTTTTTCTGAGAAACTTTTCGGCATCTCCTAGACTCTGTGTGTGTCATTTACAAGGAATTTAAATGGGGTTTGACTGCAATCCAAGTAATAGCTGAATTTGCAAATTAATAAATTACGATAATTTGCTCTAGTTTTTTTTTAAAAAGAGCACAAAGTGTTAGGCATGACGTTCCAATGAGCCCCGCTCACCTACTTTCTTGCTCCCTCCCACTAATTGGCCTTGTTTTGAACCCTTTCTGGAGAGTTGTACAAACCCAGAAATATAGGAAGAGTTGCAAGTTTTAACACACCTATTTGCTTAACCTGACAAAAAACATTACCATGGAAATGACTGCCATGGTATCTTTCCAGAAAGAGTTCTCCTGGTACTTTTTCCTCCAAGCTGGAGTTGGGCATGGTGGAAGAGTCATAAAGGAGGAGGAGAACTCCAGAGGCTGTCTTCTGTAAATGTAGCTACTCTCTCTGTTGCTCAGTGAAGCCTGTCTTATCTATGGTTTTTATATCAATGTCACTTTTTATAGTTGTGTATTTCCTGCTCTGCCTAAACTAGCATAAGCCCTGGTGCTGATGCAGTTATACCAAGAAAAGGCGGCTTGTGATAAAATGACATTTTCTTCTTCTTGTAAGGGAAGTTGCTGTGTATACAGTAACACTACAGTTGGGTCAATGAAGTGGTCCTGGGAGGGAGTGGATTTTTGTACAGCTCTACAGAAGGAAGGGAGAGAATTTATGACATGTCAGCTGTTTGGAAAACATTTTAGGAATGTCAGCTGAAAGATAACATAGATATGCAAGTGGTGTTACATATTCAGAATAGCTCAAAGGAACATAGTGAAAGGTGTCTTAAACAGGCAAGGGATTCTCAAAATCCAGTTTCTTCACAGAAGCTTTCACTGGGTAAACAGGGTCATATTAAAAGAGTCCTTGGGCAAAAGAGTTGCATATGAGGTATTTGCTCTTTTGACCTGTGCCCAGCAGGTTTTACAGCTATTATTAGTTAAATAGATATAATAAAATTTCTGCAATACTTGATAATTCCTAAAATAATCTGTAACTGGAATTCTATTAATAATTTTAAGGATAGCTGTCAGAATGTTTCTCTGTCTTTTTCTTGCCTTTGTGCTGTACAGGACTATCAGCAGTTTAGTCTGGGTTTGGAAATACTTTCTTTAGTTTCTGAATTTCTATGCAGGCAGGCTCAGCAAAGGCTTTGAGGGAAACTGAGGAGTACATATAAGAAATCTTGAATGGTTTGAATTAGGGACCCTTGGTTTTGTCCAAAGCAAATGTGACTCTAGGTACATGAGGTACAAAAGAGATGTGTAAAAAGAGGCTAGATTTGCACAGGCCCTTTCTAGAATTAGGCTAAAATTATTAAGACAGTTCTATCAAGTTCCAGTTTCTTCACCTACTTTTCTTAGGTCTTTCCAGTTTTTAAATACACCCATATTTGATCGTTTGCCTTCCCTGCTTCCCTGCCTGTGTATTATAAAGAAACTGTCAGAAACAGTGACTAAAACGGTTAAGTAAGCCTGTGCTCATTTACAGCATATCACATAAGGAATCACTGGCATGGGACAGGAATTTCTGTTTCTGTAGTCTTTCTTTGTGATCCTGGGTGGTTGTAAGCTGAGGTAAACCTTTGTCTGACTAGTGTGTCCTGTCTAAGTAGGCTGGAGCCAGTTAATATCACTGGTTTTGAAAATTGTGTTAGAAAACTTATGTATCAACCAAAAATATTTGAATTAATTTTTGATTGGGATATGTTATTCTTAGGCTTCTTGTCATTGGCATAATCAGCATTTCTTCTCCTACAAGACATAAGCTACTGTATATGCGACAGTCCTATTATTAGGAATAAGTAGATCTCAAAAGCACAGCATGTTTTGTGCATTGTTCCTTTGATGTTCTGTTGTTTCAGTACTTATTGCAGTACAGTCATGCCGTCCCTCTGAAAATCTAAGTAAATGAGCTTAATTCTCATTCTTTGTCCTTTGTTCCTAGACATAAAATTGGTTCAAAATGTACTTTGCAGACTGCATCGTATTAAACCACAAGAAACATATTCCTCATTAAAACTAAAAATAGGGCACATGAATCAAAATCCAATCTCAGAAAGAGTCTTTAGCATGCTGAATTATACTTTTTTTGCCTTGCATACCTCTGAGAAACTCACACTGAAATGTTAAAGTTTATATATCAGTGTTAGAGAAAAGGTGTCACAGGGGTTGCTCGTTGCAGTTTGCCTTAATGACTTATAAGCAAATTGCTGCATAATGCAATATTTTATTACATAGCGGTAGGAATTAGTTTTACTAGAAAGCTTGGAATACAAAAGTAAGGGACAATTTATTTCTAGCATTAGCAGTCTGTCTCAAGTAGCCTGTGTAATAACACAGATTCAGAAAAGTATTCTTCAAGGAAATGTGAATGGCAGTAGAAATCTTCAGTCATTTACTCCTTACTGTTCATGGTAAACAGCAGAGTTGAGAGTTACTGTTTAGGGTAAACAACAGAGTTGAGAACCTCTGATGCTAGGATGCAGGTCATGCATCGTGTGAACAGGTGTCATCAGTCAAGTTCACAGCTGCTTCCCCTCATGTGTCTTCATGCATGTGGTACAACCTGTTGTATGATAAATACCACAAAGTGAAGGGGAGCTGTGAAATCCTTGGGGAAAAGATGAACAGGCTATGGGCCATAGGCTGCATGAAGTGTGCTGGCAAATTGTGTTGAATGTTGGCCGAAGGTCAGACTTTCCTGATCTGAAGATGGGGCTAAACTACTTTAGTTTGCACTGCAATGGACTGAAGCATAGGCTTGGTTGACCACTGTCATGCAGTTTATCCTGAGTCCATTAGTCTTTTGGTGTCATATTTCCCAATGGATCTGGGCCCAAGCTGGTCTGTTTATGTAAGCATCTGTCAATCTGGGGTCACAATTCAAGGTAAATGTTGTGGAAGCTTGTCGATTTCCTGCAACCTAAGCATAAATGCACTGGCTAGAATATATTACTGCTAATCTAAAGGCAGCTTTCCGTTTCTATGCTGGTCTATAAAATGAGAAATTTGCAATTATTTTGCCTTTCATCTAAGGAAATACTGCAGTGAAAAATTCCATCTTGGACAGCCTTCATTATTTGTAACAGTGTTAAAGATGGACCGAGCTCCTTAGGATTCTTGGAGACATAGAGTTTCTGAGATACAGGATCGAATTAAATCTGTTGATTTGTAAGCTGAGCACATTTGAAGCTGACTCACCACAATATGAAAGCAAATAGAAGATGCCATTTAACAGACCTTCTTTTTGTGCTTGTTATTTTTGACTAATAATACGTTTAATGCTGATGGTGTACTTGGTGCTGTGCAAAGTGCGCTAATAAAACAGTCCTGGCCTTGGGGATGTATAGTATAAAAAGATAATTATTGAGAAGACAGGATGTACTTGGAAACAAAGATGTGGGGGAGAGTGTAGAAATTTTTTGATTGGTCTCCCTTAGAATATAGCTGTCAGTCAGTATAAGAGACATAATACCTCCTCTGCCAACCTTTTATTGTGTCTATTAACAGCTATTTGGCATTCAGATTATATACCATTAGGTGTTTGTAATGTACGAAGAACAATAAGACTTTCTTTTCACTGAGGCCTCCAAATATTTTAAAAGTAGTAATAAAATGATCATTTCATTTTGATCTTTTTTTATTGCTTTTTCTTTTTTTTTGAAAGAGATGCAGGTTTAAGTAGTATTTCTAAATATGGAATTTTAACAGCTTCATTTTTATGTAGATAATGATTAAAATTAGGGGAAAAGGGGATTGAGCAAGTATAGGGAGACATTAACAAAACAGTTGTGTTCTAACCCAGAACCATGGCTGAGGAGCTGCAGGGATATACACTAGCTAAAGAAGAAGTGGTCAGATTGTATGCTCTGAAGTCAGTAAAGAATGCTGAAACTCTGGACTGATTTGGGTTAGAAAGCTGAGGAAATTGTAATGTGCAAAGCTCGTTCTTATCAGAATAATGTCTTGTGCAAGCATTCAAGGACAGCGTGGAAATTGATGAGACACTGGGACTGGATGTTTGACTGTGGCAGAATTTCTGTCTTTGATGTGATGTGTTTTTGTCTGAATACAAACTCAACATGCATACCAAATGCTCTAAGGAAAGTAACGTTGAGCTGTGTCGTTCTACTTTTTTTTTCTCTCCCAGAACTCTGGCTTTGATTAAACCTGATGCAGTGCCCAAGATTGGAGAATTAATTGATATCATTATTAATGCAGGATTTACAATAACTAAAGCCAAAATGATGGTGCTTTCAAGGTAAGGAGTTTTTTAAGGTTAGCTCTATTGTATCTAAATGGGTTTTTTTTGCAGATAAGAATATTCTTTGAAGGTGTCCTCTGTTGTTCTGCACATCAAATCCATTCCAGTGGATAACAGAGGGGGGACTCATTGGTTTCATAATCATGTAGGTTTCTGAAAGCATGTAGAGAATTAAGCTAAGAGTTAAAAAGTTCTGTGCAAGTGAGCCTGGTATCGTTAAATGTGTAATGTCTCTGTATGAATCCAAGGTGACTACCATAGTTTTAGCAATTCAGCAGTGTTTACTGACATGTCTGTATGTCCTTACCTCCTGGCTTCCTGATACTAACCATACTGCTGATTATGATTGGGTTGACTTTTCAAAAAGCATTGGGTTGTTTGCGCTCAGTTTATCCGTTAACTTGTGTTCTCAGACCCACACTTACTTGTTGGCATTTTTTTATCACTGGAAGTCTAAGGCAAAGAAAGTGATCTTCTGATGTTTCTGCAGGGGTAGGCAGATTTTGCATCTTCCTAAGCTCCCCTAACCTTCACTGTTCTTCCCTTATCAAATTGAGCCACAAATTTGAAAATAAAAAGGCAAGATACAGAGGAAAGAAAACATATTTAATTTACCCTAGTCAACTTCCCTGAAGTTACTGCATCATTTCTTCATTGCTGGTTTGCCAAACATGTTTGTATACAACTTGTCTGTGAAAAGAAAAGCTATCTGTTCTACATACTATCATGGTCATGTCTTCTTATGGTTTGTGTGAGGTCAGGAACAATTTTCTCCTACCTCTAAAACTTCTGGGGTTTCAGAAATGCTGATAAAACAGCTGTGACTTCCACCTCTTGTCACTGCATTCATCTGCTGCGGTGCTTGATGATACTGGTCCCAGATGTTCCCTCAAACAAGTCCAGTTGTTGAGGTCAATCACGTTTCTAATGCTGATTTAAAATTGATAATGTCTTTCAAGCCAGCGTTTTTTGCTTGCTGCCCTGCAGTGTGAGAGGTTTGATCCTGCAGTGTTGTGTTGGGTGGTTCTGTATTTCAGCACCTGTCTGAGAACTTGAAAAACTGTCGAGCCAAGTCATGTGCTTTCGAGTTGACCCACTGAAGAGACAACTTTGAGATGTGAACTTCTACTGCCATATTGCTATAAAAATTTCTGCTTCTTATATAGTTGAAAGCAGTTATTAAAAAGCACAAGATTGGGTTGTGCTGGATATACTTTTTTTAAAAAAAAGTCTTGAGTATTTGAGGTTTCTCTGCTTACTGTGTACTCTGTTTCTTGGGACTGTGCCATATTAAAATTATAGAACTATGGCTTTGCCAAAATCTTCAACCTTTAGGTCTCTGCAGGCGCGCTTGTTCAAACCAGTGTCATCATCTACTGCTTTCTTTAAATGGATAATCACTGACATTTATTTTGTAGTCACTGTTAAGTAGATTCATGCCTTCTGTCAAAATTGTAGCCAGGCTATGAAAGTGAGGGCAGGCACCTAATTTGATAGGTCAGCTTTCTAGTCTCTTCATGTAATCATACGTCAGTTCAGTTTATCATTACCAAATGAATGTTGTTTTCCATTCTTTAAAAGCAGAGAACTTACGAGAGATAAAATTTAAAAGGAATTAAGTTATACAGCACAACTGCAATTTTATATTTATTGCAATAGGAATTCTTAACTGAGTGGTAGAGCTCAATTTGTTTCAGAAATAGATCACTCAAATATTTCTTCACGTTCAGAAATGATGATACATAATCTGTTTGCACAGCTTTTTCATATTTGTTATCCAAAATTATTTGGTGGATTAGTTTCAGAAGCAGGTTTTCTGATGAAATAGTGAATTGTAAGCAAGAACTTCAGGCTATTTGCAGAGTATAGGTTTGAAGCTTGAGATTGCAGGAGTTTCTGTGACTAGCATTATTTTTAAATCATGTTTCTGCCTTAGTTATGAAATGAAAGGAAAGCATATTAGCTGTATGGCCAGTGAAGATCTTCTGAATTTTGAATGACTCATACTTATGCTGAACTGAAAGCAACAAACCAGGAATTATTCATTTCCAGTGAGCAGGTGGTCATTTTGATAAAAAAGCTGGAGAAAACGGTGACTGTTCAAATATTTGTCAAGGTTAGGAAAATTAAATTCTCCTTAAGTTTTTCTTAAGGTTATTTCTTTCCTCTGGCAATATTTAGCTTAAGTCTGGACTACAAATGGGAAAGAGATGTGAAAAGTTCCATTGCAGCTGACAGAGCTGTGCCTTTGTTCATACCTGCAGTCTGTTATCTGAAAAACCTTCAGGTAATTTCTTTCAGCCAAGACAGCTGCTCAAAGTCAACAAAATCAGGGAGACAAAAAAAAATAAAAGTCACAAGATTGTTTCTGCAGGTGAAAACAGTTTTCCAAGTGGGAATCTTTCACTCTCCCTGCAGCTCTGGTTTGATTGTGAACGCTGTATCCAGAGTAGGGGTCAGTAGTTTTGCTTCCTTTCACCTGTCGATTGTCCTGAAGAGTTTGTCATTCTCCACAAAGTCCAGGTTCAGGAAGAGGTACACACCAGGTTTTGGAGCAAGTCAAGAGCAAGCCTGCACTTCTGACCTGGAATTTTGAAGCCGTGAATTAGCAGCTTTAGACTTGAAGAAGTCCGCAGATTTTTCTAGCGGTTACCATGCAGAAAATGCAGTGCCGTAAACAAGGGTTAAGTATGAGAGGCAGCTGGAGAAGAAACAGTGAAGAGAGTAGGCTTGGCTAGCTGCAGGGGTGGTGGGGTGAAATGGTGTGCCCACCTGTGGATGGATCTTGGGTGTGTACCGTGGTCCCTGAAACTTGTGTGATTGGGTAGTTGAGCCCGGTTCTGCTAGCAGCATGGCTGTAGCAATGCAGAACTTGGAGCTACCCGTCTGAAAAGGTATCTTTTCACTTCCAGTACCTGAGTAAAGGTTAAGCAGCAGCTGTGGTACAGGCATACGCCTGATGGCCTTTATTTGCCTGGCATTGTAAGGAGTCCCCTCATTACAGAAACCCCACTGCTCTGGGAGAAAGCTCTGTGTAGTAACTGCTGTGTTCTCTGAGGAAAAGTGCAAGACCAAATTGGGTTTTCAAGTAGAAAAGTGTGGGAGAAAGCAAGTTTTAATCTGAAGGGCATTGTGCTGCTGATGTGACTTGTAACATTAGAGGATTTTGAATAGAAACCAGGTTATGCAATATTTTGTTATGCACCACAATAATCAAACACTAGCCTTGATAAGGAAATAAGTTCCAGTGAAGCAGTTAAATTCTTTATTTATACTTTAAAACCAAACTTCATCAACCAACATACACACTCAAACTGAGATGAAAGATGAAAATGATGTAACAGTGAATGGCTTGACAAGGTGACTCCACTGCATTTATTTCTCAAGCTGAGAATGTGGGAACCATCAGTGACCTTGAAAGTCCATGCTATGGGCTTCAGTAATTACTTCCTTCCCAGAGCAGGAGCATAAGGAAGAGTCAGCTACAAGCTATACCTGTAGCCCCACAAAATATGACGGAAAATTAAATGTAGTTTCTGTTATTGAGCATGAACATCGCAGAAGCTGTCCAGCTTGGGAAGACATTACCCTTGGAAACATATTGATGAATGACAGTTCGTGTTTTTCAAGGAGGTTCGTATATATATATATATATATCTATAGGTATATGTGTGTGTGTTATATATATCTGTATATGTCTTTTTACTCTTTCAGAAAAGAAGCAGCTGATTTCTACGTAGATCATCAATCAAAACCTTTTTATAAGTAGGTATATCAGTTTCAGCTTGACATGCAGTAAGCTTGTTTAATGAATGCACAGGCTTCATTTATCGTATTTGGTACTGCAAGGCCATGGGAGAGTCAGAACTTGTCTTAGGCAAGTGGAGCCCTTTGCAGAGCATGCACCCTGTTTGTCTTCCTCCAGGAACAGATCCTTACTTCAGTTATTCAGGGTTTTAGCTCACACTCTTTACAGTCTGATAGTATCAGGGCAATGTCTTTGGTCTCTTAGAAGTGAAAATGCTGCTACCAAGGCAAAACTTCAAAACCAAGAGAAGGAGCATCTTCAGGATCAGGGTGGAGCTTGCAGGTGATGATAATTAGGGGGAACACTTAGCTGTGAGATTTGATTTGGTAGCAAGTACCCCAAATTGTAAGCGACTGAAAGGACAGTGCAAGGGGTAGTTTACAGTACTGCTACCCTTGGACAAAACGTCAAACTTCCATGGTGTGAGACTGCTCCACCTAACATGAAAAACCTAGTCTTGTCATAACTGACCAGACTGATACCAGAGATTGTGTCATTTCTACTTTGCCTGAAGGTACCAACAAACAACTTTCCTCCCTCTGGATTTGGCAGTCTGCCTCTTCTAGGAAAAGGGTACAGCTCTGCCTTGTGTTTTTCATCCATTCTGAAGCCTGGGTTTGCACTTCAAAAGGCCTGGTTTCAGTACTGTCATGAGGTTTCTGAGTATTAGGATCTGCCAGCTGCTCTCCTGCAACAGCAACTGATTATTGTGGGTCCAAACTCAAGCTCTTCAGGGAGACATGGCCCCGGGCTACATCTGACCACAAGATCAGAGGAGGATTTAGGATTGCCTTTTCTTTGCTGAATAAGCCTGCTTGAATATGTTGGTAAATAAGCAAGAATTTTACCTGTAGTGTTATTTCATAGATGTCTATCTATGCTAATGGTAATTATCTGAGAAACTGTAGCCTTTGTCCACTGTGATGTGCTGGTCTCCCATGCTGCAGTCCTGTAGGCTGCTACTTCTGTGTAGGATTTTTCTCTAAATTAGAAACAAATAGTTATAAAGCATTACAAACCAAACAGGGCAAGAATCTTGAAGGCAGTGAAATATAAAATCTCTGACATAATTATATTTAGCATTGTATTACTTGTCTTTAAATTCAGATTTATTTTGCAAGTTTGCTAGTCAATGTTAGTCTAGTGAATTCTACTTGTTTGGAAAATAATGTCATATTAAAGAATTAAATTTTTTAAAATTATTTAATATTTGGGATCAGTCTGAACTGTAAGAAGTGTTGTAGAAATTGCTTTTTTTCTTGGGTGTATGTATGTGTAAGCTATTTAACCATATCCTAAACAAGCAGTCTCTGATCAGTAGAACCTGAGTCCCAATAGCTTATCCTATATAAAGTAGTCTCTTTATTTTTATGTAACTTCTCATAGTTTTAATATCATTCCTCTAACAAAAAACTAGTTGGATTTCTCTTCTTGCCCATGGATCATTGCATAAATGATCATTAGGAAGAAGATGAAGAAGCATACACATCCACAATTATAATTGTGCAAAGCTCTTTTTATGAGAAAATAGTACAAAAAGCATTGAGCCAACTTTCTTCTTTGTTGGTTCTGTCCAGACACAGTGAAAAGGCAGGCTTGTTGTTATGCATGTTTTGTAAAGATACAGAATTATAGTTACGGTGGGGCTTTTTTAATGGAGTGTTTGGGTTTCCAATTTTGTGCAGCTGTTTTCCATGTCAGATAGTCGGGACAGAAGACTGGCTGCTCCTGACAATCTCTTCTCTTACTCAGATTCATCCCATTAAAGTCAGTTGACTTCTGCTTATGCCAGGATGTGATAACTGCAGTTAAGACCCCTCTTTCCCACAGACTTTCCAAATCTTATTTCTCCCTTCTCTCCCACTTTGGATTTTGGCTGGGCAAAATCTACAGAAGAGATTCCTGCGGCAGTGAGCACTCCATCCTGGCAGCAGTGCTGAAGTTGTGTGAATGGGGAACACACAGGTCGTGTGAGAATCCTGATATCCTGCTGTGCAGAAGAGACATGCTTAGGAATTACTCCTGCCAAGCAAGTGGTTAGCAAGGTCTCTTTCTAGTACCAATCTTTTAAAAATTCTTTTGAAATCTAACATGCCATGCAGTAGCTTGAGTGAGTTTGTATTATCTGATTCTTTTCCTACAACCATAGTAAGAAGGGACTGTCTTCACATCACGTAGTCCAATTTCCTTCTCAAAGCAGAGCCAACTTTGAAGTTAGATCAAGTTGCTCAAGGCCTTGCCGAGTTGAGCTCTGAGCATCTCCACTGGATCATACGTTTTTGTTGGTTTTAGTTTGTAGCATGGATCACCATGTACTGTTTCCATTTTACAGTGAGCTTCTCCAGTTCATAACGAGTGGTCCCATTGTTGCTATGGAAATCTTAGGAGATGATGCAGTTTGTAAATGGAAAACATTACTGGGGCCAGCAAACTCTTCAGCGGCACAGACTGATGCACCAGAGAGCATTAGAGGGAACTTTGGACATACTGGCCTAAGAAATGCAGCTCATGGCCCAGATTCAGTTGCTTCAGCTGCTCAAGTAAGTTTTTGACTGTTGACCAAGGTTTACTTTTACTTTATCTGATAACAGCTCGGTTAGGAATTCCTCTTTCCCCCCCCCCTTGAGTTCAGAACTAGTTTAGATATTCTTCACGGATCCTTTTTAGCATGGAAAAATAAACTGTTTGAAGAGAAAAATCTTGTTTATCTCTTTCACAAAGGGGAACCTTGGGCACTTTGATCGGGAGAGCATGCCTGGTAATTTTTAGTGTCTTCTGTACATCACAGACATTGAGCTAATTGCATAATCTGTTATCTACCTATAGCCTACCAATGTTGACCACAAAAAGAAAGGGATTAAACAAAATTGTTTGTGCCATCCTGTGTTGCGCTTATCTGTTCTCCTCCACAGTCTTCAGTAGACCTCCGCAGCTTATTTTCCTCTGCTGTTGTTATTCAGAATGAATAATTATGAAAACAGGCCACTTCATGGTGCTTTGTGTTTTGAAAGGTAGTACAGTGGGCTTGGCTTTGAGGGGATCAGTTCTACTTTGCTTTGTTTTCAAGTGTGTGTTTCCTTAATGGTAAGAAAAAGCCCTGGGACTGGGTGCTGGCTACTATGAGCATTTCTACAGAATTGAGGTGACTATGGGTGTGCCTTGTTGTGGGGTAGATATGCTGGTATATGTTGGCAAGAGTAAAGTTTGCCTCATGATTGATTGATATTGCACTGTGGTATCTTAGCTCTAGACCAGTGGTGAAAAGATGTCAGTTGTTGCTTCCTTGATCTCAGTCTTTCTTCTATTAAAATTGGAGAAGCTGCAGTAGCATAACTGGAAAGAGACCTGCTGTGGAATACCTAATAAACTGCCAGTTACTGTATAGAAAGTGTACATAGAGATTATATCCCGGTGGTGAGGGAAGAGTTGGTTAGCTTCTGTGTACCATAGCCAAGCATGGGGTATTTTCTGCTGGTCAAGCACTCATCTCGTGCATCTACACCATGCTTGGGCTGCTGGATCCTCTCCGTATGCCTCTGGTTTTGACAAGAAGTCATATGCTGCACCTGAAATACCTGTTTTGCTGGCAGACTTGATGAAGATGGTACAGACTCAGAAAGAGTTTGGATGAGATTGATCCTTTCTGGTGAAGGAAAATTATAGTCAGAAAAGTCTTTGTAGTTCTGGTTAAATAACTAGATGTCTTCATATATAAGGGTGAAAGCTTTTCTTTGTTCCTGTGTGCTGTTGTGACAACTTTGCCAGCTTTTGAACTGACAGTGTATCTATTAGCATAAAATTTTGATTAGAAGCATAAGTGCTTTGGTTTAAGTTTGCTGTTGTTTTTGCATTTCATCATTTGTGAAATGCTGTTTGAAGGCCCCCTTCGTGTGCAGTGATTTATGACTGTGGGATTATTTTTCCAAACTTTTTCAGGTGTGTGCATCTTTGTGGTGTTACTGATACCAACCTTCAATAAATCAACATAAATTGTGCCCCTTGTGCCTATTTTAATTTAGTAGGCCCAGTATTCTATGGATGTATAGCAGTTGCCATGGTAACTACTTGGCTGCACCTTGACAGAGCTTTGCTGAAAGAAATATAAGATACAGGGACCTAAACAAACTCTTCTGATAGAAAATTGGTATCAGCCACACCTAATGAATGTGTTGTAAATTGAACAGTTAGAGTGGAAGTCTGCATTGTTCTTTTTGTGGCTAAATGACATGTGAAAGCATGCCTTTGGTATACTCTAAGCTGGTGACTCTCAGCAGGCCAAATTTTGGAGTTTTTTTACATAAAGAGTAAAGAGAAAGGAAAATAATTTTCTTTTTAAGGCCCCACTTGCTTATAGTTTGTCATTTCATCATCTTAGTGCTTCAGCGTTGTTTAGTTATTTTCCTTTGATTATCCTTTTAATGGATAAAACAAAGCTTTAAATATTGTAAATATTTTGCTGCCTTTTCCTGGGTCTTTCTTTTAAAATAAACGTTAGTTAACAGAGTGGGACAAAGTCGTTGAAGGACACAGCATTTTATCAGCAGAAGAATGTTAGGAAATGACCCCTTTTGTCTCAGATGTGCCCAATTAAAATGTGGATTGTTTGCTAGGAGTAAAACAAAAATTGTTTCCCCTTCTATTGAAAGGTGAATTCATTTGAATTATGTAATTGTTTTCAAGTAAGGATTACAGGAATTTTCAGTGTCATGTGCTGAAGACTGGCAGATAGCTAAGTCTGTTCCATGTGATCTGAGCTAGTAAATTAAATGAGACTATTTCAAGAAATGGCCTTTAACACTGCTGCTGTTACACAGGAAAAGAAAATCAAATAGATTTGGTATAGTATTTCCAGGATATTATATTTCCCTTAAATAGAAATTTATCAATCAACTCTTACTGAATTTGACCAATAGGTGTGAAATGGAATCTGCATTCTGAGCATTTGACTAATCTTAATTGGCAGATTGTAACATATGTGAACAAATTGTATGGGAAAAGTGTGAAGCTGGCAGAAAACAGTGAAAAAATACCACTGAGGAAAGCAACCTGGCTGTCAAGCTCACTCCAGTATGGTCTAAGACCTAAGCTGTGCGATATCTGAGTAGTAATGGTGGGGAGAAAGGAAGTGATTGGAGGCAAGGAGGTTCATCCAAAATCAGAGCAATTGAGTTCATCAACTCAAATTCAGTAAGATTTTTTTTTTTTTTTAAAAAGTGCCACTAAGGCATGAGTCAAAAATTCTAGTGTTTGAGACAAAATGAAAGAATATAAATAAATGGGATAGAGGTCAGCTTTGTATATGGAAAGAAAACAAACTGAACAATGGATGGTAGTTGCATACTTGCTCTTATAATGGAAAAGATGATGTGAAAAGAGGGAAGATAAAATATGCATATGTGGGAATGGATTTGGGAAGGATACTGAGGAAGGAGAGAGAGAATTTAGAAAACTGGGAACACCTTTCCCAGATGATTGTGGCTGTGGCAGCAGTGCTTTGGATGTTCTGAGTGGACGTGGATGGTGTTACAGGAGGGGAAAGAACGACATTGCAAGAAAAATTCTAATTACGTTTTTATGATTGTAGCTGTGGTGCCAGAGAGGGAAAGATACGTTTGAGAAAATATTACAGGGAAAAAATATTTGTAGCACAAAAAATCTGTAATTATGGTTTATCTTCTGTGGCTGTGGATACTTCAGATGTTGTTAGTTACGATAGATCTAGCTGCGTACATCAGCCTTTGTCTAAAATGTATTCAATTACAATTCTTTGCAGGAGCTGGAGTTGTTCTTTCCCTCCAGTGGAGGTCGTGGACCAGTCAACAGTGCAAAATTCACAAACTGTACTTGTTGCATTATTAAGCCTCATGCAGTTAGTGAAGGTAAGCAATGAAGATAGAGGAGGGGAAAGCAATCTGTGCTTCATTGCGTCCATGATAGTTCCTGCACTCTTTTTTGAGAGAATGAGACTGCAAAAGCACAGGGTATATTTCATAGTACATACAAAAGCATGTGGATATATACCTTTAGTATTTCTGCAATTCAGTTCCATGAAGAGTGGGTCACATGCTGTCCACATGGATACTTGTTAATTTTAGAATAAGAAGGGTTAGGTGATAAAAAGGGGGATAAAAGTATACATGAGATTTGATGAACCTTAATGTGACAGCTTACCATGTCCTTGCTCCTTTCTACCCAACACACTCCTCTGCTGGAGGTTAGCATCCTCAAGGCTGTCTGAAAGCAGAACACCTGGCCATATTGCAGGGCCTTCCACTTGGGCAATAACACATTACATTGAAACTACTTACAAAGGGAGATTTTTACTGATATGAATCTCATTCTGCTGAAAGTAGTGAGAATGGAAAGTAGAAAAGGCTTGAGGTTAGTGAAGAAACTGGAGAACC
>JBCJKH010048031.1:34982-62067 GCA_039877255.1 Loriculus beryllinus | reverse complement strand
CTGTTAACACTGTGGGACAACCCTCAATCATGTTTGAAAGGCAGTGGTGATTGCGGAAGGTTCCTTGAGTGCTAAGGGAAAAAAGTGTCACTACAATATTCAAGAAGTACAAGAAGGAGAACCTGAGAAATTACTAGCTGGTTAGTCTCACCTCAATGCCTGGGAACATGGTGAAGCAAATCCTCCTGGAAAGCATTTCAAAACATATTCAGGACAAGAAGGTACTCAGGTGTGGTGAACATAGGTTTAGTAAAGGGAAATAATTCCTTGTCAACCTGACAGCCTTCTATGACAAAATTACAAGCTCAGTGGATACCGTGAAAACAGCTGATGCTGTTTATCTTGTTGTTAGTAAAGATTTTGACACTGTCTTCCATATAATTCTTACTGTCAAACTGATGGCTGGTCTAGATGAGTGGACGATGAGGTGGATTGAAAAAGAGGCTGAACTTCCAGGATTAAAAGAGTACGATCAGCAGCACAAAATCCAATACAGTTACACAGATTACAACACAATTAACAGTGTTGTAATTCAGCGGTCAATACCTGGGTCCAGAAGAGGTCAACATCTCTTAATTAACGAAATAGATGATGAGACCATGTACATCCCCAGCAAATCTGCAGAAGATGAAGATACAAAGCCAGAAGGATAGGTTGATATACCACATAGTTGTGAAACCACTCAGAAGAATCCAGATGAACTGGAGAAATGGGCAGAAAGGATTCTCATTAAATTCAACATTGTGCATTGCTGACATATCATGGAACAATGTCCTCTTGTCCTCTGCTCAGCCCTGGTGAAACATATCTGAAGTGTTGGGTTCAGTTCTGGGCTCCCCAGTACTAGAGAGTCATAGATGTATTGAAACAAGAATAGCAAATGGCTAAGGGACTGGAGCATCTAGCCTACAAAGAAGGGCTGAGAGAGTGGGGATTGTTTATCCTGGGGAAAGGAAGGCTCAGATGGAATTATATCCATGTACATAAATATCTAATTGGTGGGAGTGAAGAAGTCAAAATCGGACTCTTCTCAGTGGTGTTCACTGACAGGACAAGAAGGAACAAACTAAAGTATGGGATATTCAACTTCAGCTTAAATACCTTTTTTTACTGAGAGGGTGGCCAAGGACTTGAACAAGTTGGCCAGAGAGGTTGTGGAGTCTCCATCTTCAAAGGTACTCAAAACCAAACTGGACATGACCCTAAGCCATCTGCTCTAGTTCACCCTGCCAACTGCAACCATACTGTGATTCTGAGACTGAACAAATTCAAATGCTTCAATACAAGGTGGGTTATGTTACTTTTTACCTCACACTATGCACTGTTCTACTTCCTCTGAAGTAAAAAATTCTATATCTTTTCACAGGCATGCCAGATATTTTATTATTAATATTCATGTTGCATTATTTAGGTAACTGCTTAATTTTATTATTGTTACGTAATTTGCAGGAAAACTTATATGCTGATTTATTCTGTTACTTTGGTTCCAGCCTTGGAACTTTTTTACATTGTTTACATTCTAGTTGCTTGCAGAAAATACAGGAAGTCAGTTGCAAAATTATAGAACGGTCTTTTTCTTATAAATGCAAAATTTTCTTGTTTCACAATTTTTTATTTTAATTTGATGTATTGTCCTTTATTATCTATGTCAAAGTTATGTTACACTGCCTGTGTACAGGTATTGAAGGGGTGTAATTGCAAAAGCAAGTTGAGTTGTGATATTGCAAATGTCAAAAATGTGGAACTCGGCACATTTGACTAAACAAAATGAAGGCTAAATATTGCAGAAAAGTTATCAAATGTTTTATTTTTCAGATTGTTTTGACCCAAAGAATTAAGTGATAGCTTATTCCCTTGAGAGGTCTCAAACTATGCTCGGTATTGCAGCATGCAAAAACATACAGTTTTGGGAAGTGTCGAGACAAGGTCAAGAAAATTTTGTTAGTCTATTAAATGACCACTACTGGGAATGTCTATCACTGAAAAAATATGCTTATAATGCCACAGTGCTAGAATATATTAAAGTTTGTCAAACTTTATTTCTCAAAAGATAGAGGTGGTATTGGGAAATAATTTCCAACTCAACCCTTTATAACCTATTCAGTCTATAGAGGTATAAATAACTGGTTCACATGATAGTTCTGTTATTTCAGAGGGTATTATACTATGTCAGGACCAAAAACATCTGCAACTTTAAAGGGTTTTCTTTAATTGGTGAATTATTGTTTTCCTTCCTATACATTAGAATCAGCTATTTGTCTCTATTCAACAAGAGAACTATAAATACTGGTTCAATTGTTAAGTGGCTGCAAAGATTTATAGAACACAGTAAGATAAATAGTATCTGAAGGTTTTCTTCTAAATGGTACTGCAGGTTAATAGTAGTGATAGTGCAGAGATTATAAAACCTTTATTTTATTTTTTTTTTGTATCAGTGCTATTAAAAAAAATCTTAACTTCTAGAGTAAAAAAAGGCAATACAACCAACTTTGACTTTCACTATTGAGAGGAAAGTAAGTTCTTAAATTCATGCTGGTTTACATCCTGCAGATTCAGCTGCCTATGCTAAAATGGCTCTGTGACTCCCCATTCACAGGCATTTTCTAGATGCGCTCATTTGATTCAGATGTCAGCTGCGTTGTAATATTTCATTTGACTTGCCAGAACTTTGACACACAACTAAGAAAGATTATTGTTTGCAAATCTTGTTCAAAGGATATGTTGTCATTTTCTTAAGGGTCTCATCTTTCTATTTATGAGTGGGCATCCCATGCATAAAAACCTATACTTAAAATCTGAAGTGTGCTTTGGGAAACTACAGCCTCATTGGTCCCCTTTTTCTTTGTTTAGAATCACAGATTGCAGTTACTCCTTTAGCTCTTCCAAGACAAAATGTTTTTCTTTAAAATGGAGAGAACAAAACCCCAGATACTTCATACCAGATTCTCACTTACACAGGACAAGCTGATCTCTAGCACTGCTAATGTTACAGAAGATTATTCCAAAACTATAGCATACTGAGACTACTATAAGAGATTTTAAAAGAGTACCAAGGGAGTGTAGTCACTACTCAGCCAAGCCTTTTGGTGATTTCTCTTTGAGTCTGAAATATTGAAACAGTGAATAACAGGATGTACATCAGGACAAAGGCTTCTTTAAGAAGAAAGAGAACATCACATCACAGTATGGCTCATACAGCACAGGATATTTTGGCAGTATGTACCCCCACCCTCTCCTCTTGCATAGAGCATTACTACATGCTAACACAAACCCCAGGTTTTGTTTCCATATGGCACACCTGTTGACTGTGGTTGATTAAAAGAAGTCCCATAACAGTCTTGTTATTTATTCATTTTTTTTGGCTTTACTAGGGCATTGTTGATCTCAATCAGGTCAGACCCCCTGTCAGAGCCCACTCTTGACACCTCAATGACAACACACATAAGAACAGTCCAAAGTTTAAAACATGTAATTAAAACTGAAGTCATGCATGCTATCCTCTTGTGGTCTGCGTAGGATTGTAGGCAACCAGTGACTTGTAGGCTCCTTTACTTCCCAAATTTTCAGTGTATCTAGCCCTTGGCAGAGTGTCAAGGACAAAGAATAATCAGTCTGTAGATATCACTTCTGAAATTTTATGCCTTATGCTTCCTTCAGGTGACTCATTCTTTCCATGTTGTCAAGATCCATTGATGAAAGCTGACTACATCAAAGACCTCTGACAAGTGAAGCAGTCTCAATACATAGAGAAAATTATATTGTGCAATCAGTACTCACAGAATGTACCATGAGTGATGGATGAGTTACCGCTTAGAAACACCATAGTGAACTTTTTTTCCAGATTCAAGACCGAGCCCTCAAACAGAGAGATCTTGGACCAAGGAGGATTATTATCACACTGGGAAGAGACTTGAGGAATTTTTAAACTGATTTCAGAGTTCCCATAAATCTAGATGCTGTCTTATGTATGGCAACAATATCCTATCCTTAAAGCAAATCTGTGCATTTAAAATAAGGTATACATACAGCAGCAGAAAGAAAATGATGTGAAAATCGATTGTACTAATGCAGGGCAGCACTCTCAAAGCAATAGCTATTAAGAAGGCATTTCTGGTTTAATACGTTTTTAAATCCTTTATATAAATACCATATGCAGTGTAATAAAACATTGCTAAGAAACAGGAATTTAAGAAGCTTCTTTTTTTTTTTTTTTCCTTTTTTTTTGTTGTTTGATTGGTTGGCTGAGGTTTTTTTACTAATAGAAATGGCTACCTTACTTTTTGCAGACAATTTGAGTAAAAAATATAATTATATTAGTCATAAACTTGAATACAAATTGAAAGGCAGCTACCCCTTCTCAAGTGGGAAGGCTTAAGCCTCATCGTTCATGTTTTGTTTGGTTTTAGAATGTGTATTTGTTCTTGAACATTTCTAAGCTGAGAATGGCCTTTTGGTATTTTATAGAGAATATGTTTTTTGATATTCAGTGTCACATTATTCTGATTTATATTTTTTTTCAACAACAGAAAAAGAAACCTAGCTGGTAAGACTCTCTCCTGATAATTCTGTGTTATGTTCAACATGGTGTTCAGAACTAAAACATAAATGGAAATAAGTATGATCAGATATGAACAAGGACATGGGTTCTTCAGGTGGGGTTTAGGGATCCTAAATCTCTGCATGTAAGTTTTCTATTTTCAAATGAATATTCTTTCAGAGTGTAGGAATACCCTTTAACATGTCCAGCAGCACTTTAGGTGTGGGCTGCCTAATTCTGAGCAGCCAGTCTTACAAAGTGTCCTTAAGGCTTTGTCTAACACATATCAGTACCACTGAATTTATTAAAAAACATGAGCAGAGAAAAATATAGTGCTGCTTGTATTAGCTTAGTAGTAAAAGAATTCAGCCAAGAAATGTAGGCTTTAAAATATCCTTATTCTCTCAGGGTTTGAACCACATTTCATAAAAATAACTGAGCTGCAAGCCTTTCTTTTTGAAAATAGGTTGACGTTTTGGGAGGAATGCACATCATGAGGTCAAGAGAAAAAGTATGCAAGAGGTAGCACTCCTCTGCTTCCCAAAGGTGAAAGCATTCCCCTCAAATGGGTAGAAAAGAACTGTGTATGTAAGATGAACATGTAAGATGCAATGCAAGTAAACTCATACACAGCTCTTGAAAATCCAATAGGAGAGAGTACCTCAGGTCAAACCTCATTTGGATACATGCTCTCCAACAGCTCGGGCTGGTCTGCTGGCAATCCAATGACTGCTATTAGGCATGACTGTGCCAAAATGACTGCCAAAATATACAGTTCTGGATATTGCTTTATACATTTCTGAAGAACTCTTTTTCTTTGCTCTCTTTCTGTAAAATGTAACTCTTCTTTCAACCTTTGCCTGTGCAGTCTGTTTAAGTTAAAGCTCAACCACATACTTCATATGCACCTCTTAGCACTCCAGTGCACTGTTATGTGGGGAGGGAATGGGGTTTGATACTTCTATCATGCAAATAAGAGAAGATTCCCCTTAACCTCCCTACTCGCCCTTTCTCTACTCACATAAGAGCTTTTTCTTTCAAAAAATAACAGGTTTTCCATGTGCAGGGAGCACAAGAAGCCATAGGAAGCCCCAGAGAAAGCAAAGGTATCCATGCATACATCTGAGCATCCTTTAAACTAGGTGAAGTAACATCCAAGAAATAAACTGTTTTCTCCCAAGCACCTCATCAGTAAATAAACATATGTGAGCTGTTGTTGTTTTAGTGTGGTTGTGCAGTATATGTTTGCAAATGGAGGACTAAACCATATGTCAACATTTGCCTTAATGTACTCCTGGAGGCTACCTGTGTAGGAATCAGTCAAATAACTTCAAACCAACTATAAATACACATACCTCCCGTTACGTTGCACACAGTAAAACACACAGTGGTTGCTTGGTGCATTGGGCTTAATTTACATATCTTCCCTTTTGCAAGCTGAACATAATTTGGTACACTGTTTAAAGTTTATTATTCCAGTATTGTTTGATGTTCTTATTTACTTTATGTGCCAGCATTTAATTTACTACTAATTTTTTAAAGAGTAAGGATCATGGTAGCCTTATTTAGTAAGACTTGTGTAACAAACATGGGTGCTAGCTTAGTTTAACAAGAAGTTAGAGTTGCAGTTCATTACAGAACAGTGAGCTCCAGCTATATTGAATTACTGCCAGGAAATATTTGCAAGCTACAGTCATAGACTTTACTCTTCAATCAATGAAAGTCTAAAGAAACACTTCCTGAAGTTCGCTAGTGCATTCTGCTAGCCTGACAAGTGGGTGTAAGCTAATCCTGTCAAATTCAGTACCTTTCTGAGTACTGCTTTGAGGACAACAAAATGTCCAAGTATTTTTTTGTGAATAAACAACTCATCAAAACATATGAGAACAGAAGGATTCAAACATAGCAAAGTGATTGGCATAGTCATTTTAGAGTTAATTAGAAGCACAATGGTACTTTATTCAAGCCTCTTAGTCCAAAGACCATCTGCATAACAATATAACACCTCTTATAGCCTCCTTATGATTCTATAGAGGTATGTATTAATAGCTCTCCCTTTACTGTGCCTATGAAACAAGGGGGAAACATTTCAATAAATATGAATGACACATGCAGGAAAATTTTGCAGTCAATAGACTATGCTTTTACATTCTGTTCTTACATTCTGTTTTATATATATGTTGTTGTCTTCAACTTTTTTTGTCCCAACCTTCTTTTGTCATTGTGGATGTCACAATTATTGGTTCTGTTGAAAAATTATACTTCAAAATAAGAGACCAGAGCTTCAATGAGGCAACAGTATTGTAAGCAAGAACAAAAGTGCTAATTTTTCTGTTTTTGTTATGTGTCATGGCTTTTCTTAGGCATCTCTTGGACTTCAGGGAGTGAGTGTAGGCTATATTTTTCCATGTATCTTGAAAGCAAATAAGAAAAAAAAATGCAGTATAGCTGTTTATTTCTTTACTGGTGCTGACTAGTGGGTGGAGCTCTAGCTTTCAGGGTGGCAGGAGAGGAGGTATAAGTGGTGGAAAGCTGTTGCATATGTCTGCCAGCAGTAAATTACCGGCCGCTTGCTCCCCGGTTACTACAGTAACCAGGCAAAAGAAAAATAATGAGCAGTAGCTCTTTCCTTTAGCTGCCCACGAAGCTCTGTAGCTGTGGTGTAATTTTGTTATGGGTTGTCTGCATGAGACAAACTCCACCTCACACTGCCAAGGAAAGTTTTCAGCAGAAGTGGGCCATGGTGAAGGTATAGCATACACCATTACAGAGGATTCAGTGGTTCCACATATTGTTAAAGACATCTGAGAGCAAGATCGCTAGGAAGGTTGGGTGAGGTTTAATATAAATGTCATAGTGGTACTTGCTCAAAGCCATCCAAGTAGATTGAATATGTCATTGTTTGTACAGTTATTGCAGCAAACAATTTGCTAGAGTGGCAAATCTAGCAATTTATATTGTAGAAGTTTCTTACTGTCTGGAGTAAGGCACCCTGACATTACAGGATAAGCCGTTGGATTACTTACCCCAATTTTATTTTTCTTTAGCTTCGAAACTAATTACTGCTAAAACTTCAGAAGACAAATGCAATAATCAAGTCATAAATTGTTAGAAGCATTTTAGCTTTTAAACACCATAAAATCCTACTAGATAAAAAAAAAAAAAAAAAAAAAAAAGAAAATCATAGACGTTTAAGTACAAACAAAAAAAAAAAGGACATATTTGGGCTATATTTTTTTAATTAGAGTAGTTTGGCACTGAAAAACCCAAACATTTAAGCAGATCTAAGGCATCAGAAAAAATCACAGATTGCTCTCCACATTTGTATCCAGAATTCACTTACAAGTATTAAGAATATGTTCTTCTTAATAAAATACATTAAAAAACTTTAGTGTGACAGTCAAAATGTAAATTGATTCCACATACTTTGCATAACAGCTCTAGTACCATAAACATCATATTAGATGACAATAGGACTATTTCTAGGATTCATGGCATCACAGATCTATGTATTGCCCCAAACTAATACCTTGGGGTCTGAGCTAGCCTGTACCTCCTGCTCTGAAACTTGTGCCATCATCTCTGTTAATATTTTGGCAAGTAAAATCACAAATGTTGTGTAAAGTATGGAGATCTGTAAACGCTTTTAAGGGTCTGAGGAGGGGAAATTCTGCTTGCATAAATTTTCTGTTTACCTCTCTCCAATGAAAACACATTGAACTGGTATGTTTTAATTAGTATTAGTCCACCTAGGACCCACCCCACCTAGTGATTTACATTCAGCATTGCAGTTCAGAAACAGTAGAAGATCTGTACAAAACAGTCTTAACTGGTTCAAATCTGTCTTTCTAGGGAACGTTTTGCATTTTCTCTAAAATAAGGTATATGAATATTCTGCAGGCACAATGTTGTACCTTAGGCATCACACCGTCATGCAAGAAACACACACTGCCTGTAATACTGGTCACTGGAGCTGAAAGAATTTGTAGTCCTACTCAAATGTAAATTTTCTAGATTCTGTGTTGGGCTTTGGGAAAATGAAGGTAATTTTCCAAAGGACTGTAGATGTGACATAGGTAATTTTTAGATGCCTTGACTGCTACTGTTAAGCACAAATGGAGGTATCACCTCTGCAGAGAGCTGTATCATTACAGAAACTGGCAGAGCTGTACAGGGCTACAAGAAAGCAGATCTGATCATTCTCTGCACTACCTATAAGATTTTCTAGAGCAAATATTTTTTCATATTCACCCCACCCCACTGTGTGTATACATGTATTAAATAAGCTGATTCGAATCCTATATTCTTAAATTTGTAAATTGTTTTCAGAAGTGTTTAAAAACATTATCAATCATATTTGAGAAATAAAACCTAAGAAAACAGTATATAACTAGAAATCAGATCTGAAGCAAAGTCTCAGCTAGGGTAAACAGTAAAAAAAAAAAAAAGCTAAAGTAAAGCTATGCACTTTTCAGAAACAGAACTATTAAAACTCCAAAGCTAAATATATGTAGGTTTAACAAAAGTTCCCATAAACCTTGATTTGCACCCAATTTGTACGTTATTTTTATAAATGCCAAAGTTTAAGTTTTCAGGCTTATTCTGGTTTTGAAAGAAAGAAAAATCCAACCAAAAAACCCTGGATCATATCATCATGCCATTTCCTTTTTGTTTTATACCCCTTGCAAATTTTTCTAAACATATAATTTTATTTGAAACAGAGTTTAGTTTAAACTCAGATGTGTCACATCTACATATAATTTTATTTGAAACGAGTTTAACTTAAACTCAGATGTGTCAAATATACCTTGAATAGTTTAATTTAGACTTAATGATTGTTCCATGATTCTATGATTCTAAATCTACCCTGTGGAGTTTTAATCTGAAGAAAATCATCTCACCTTAAACATTGGAAAGATTAGATGTTAAAGAACTGGAGTTGGAATTCACTGCTGGTTAAGAGGCAGCTTTATGCAGTTGTCATTCACCCATGTGATTATTTTCTTTCATGAGTGTTTCTACTGATAATTACTAGGTATAAGTCCTGCTATCAGAAATATTGTGCAGTCTTAGTAGCAGAAAATGGGGTATCCATGCCATGAGTTCCCTTATTGAGTCCTGTAGATGGCTTGCTGCATAAGCTGTAACCCAATGCAGTCAAGAAAATTCTGGTCCTGTAAGGACATATTTATCAATCTGACCTGAGGATCCTATTTATCAAATATAAATTCAGGTGAGTTAGATCAGATCAAGTTTGGATGTTACTTACTGACTACCTGCATTAGGTGCATTCTGACTCATAATGAATTTCAGATTTAAGTAAATTTTTAAGGCATCTTCATATGGATGGAGGGTACCTCAGATGGCACACCTATAATCTGGACTCAGGCACAGACCTGCCTACACAACAAGGTAAATTCTTCGGATTGATTTTTAATAGTCCCTCTGACACAGTTTATCCCATCCACCCTGGGATTTTGTAATTTTGTTGCACATCCGTGGTGTCCTTATTGGAAAGCCACTGATGCAGAGAAAGAGTAGGGATTTAGAGACATTTATATTGTTTTGAAAGTAGCAAATGAAGACATGATGGTTTACAGCTACAGTATGGATCCCAAAGTAGCTGCAGTGGTTTCATACAAGGCCAAAGATACAGACAGATTGCTATCTTTCTTCAGGAAACAGAAGTTTACTTACAGGAAATACTTTAAGATGAACATGAAATGTTTACATATTTATTACAATTTCTTTGACTTTATGGGGGATGAATTGATTGTTGAGAGATGAATAAACTAGTAAATATATATATATGCAATATCAATTTTCAATTACCAAAATACCTTTGGGGGTTTAGGTAAAATTAAAAAAAAAAAAAATTGAAACTTGAAATTTATTCTGAATATGAAGGAAAGAAAATGTCCTTGGAAATCCTAGTAGAACAACAAAAGTAATGCGTGCTCTCAACTGTAAGACTAATACATGCCATTTCCATTTTGTTCTTATGTTGGTAACAAAATTAATTTGCCATACAAGTGGCAAAATAGTAAGAAATAGCTATGAGAAAAGTCACTGTAAGAGACACTGGAACAACAATAATAATTTCTATATAAGACAAATGTTCTTTTGCATTGGATTTCATGGCAGGAAATTCTCAACCCATATAGTCATGTTTGAAAATTGGTCAGGAGAAGGAACAAAGTTATTTAATCTTCTCTAGAAACTATAAAAATAAACTCATGCATACATAGATCAATGACAGCAAAATCTTTGTTTTCTTGGACCCTTGTGGACCTTGAAGACTGTGATCCCTTGTTGCTTTGTTGAGATGCTGCTGAGTGAATGGAGTTCCTGCTCCTCCCAAAGGGCTTCTGTGTATTAGGAGGTTTGAGACTCATGAAATCAGTCCTTAGTTGTTTCAGTGAATTATGGCAGTTGGAAAAGCACATTTTTTACCCCACTTTTTTCTTTTAAGAATTTCATGGTGTTAGATTCTTAGTATCCAACAGGAATAACAGCCAGCCATTTCTCAGTGCTATTTTCCCAACGCTACTGGGGATTTCATGTTGTACAAGTCTCTCAGAGAAAATATACTCAGTTAAAAAAAAAAAAAAAAGTTTAGCCTTTGTTGCTATTTCATTTTTTATGTCTCTTCTCAAGTATATTTTCCTCTATTGTCCTGTTCTCTATTGAGATTCAGCTGGGATGAATATCAATCACAACCTTCATTTGTTTCTTACTATTTTACCTCAGTATGTATGTCCTACTTCACTGCTATCCTAAAGTAAACCACATGCCTGCATATTTTATTTGTTCATGTCAATGGACTGAAGGAAGAAAATATCACAGTAGAATATAAAGTAACAAATTCATTCCCATGTTTGAGGATTTCCAGAAACACCTACTTATCTAAGTCACAAGTAATTCAAAGTCCAAATCCCTGTGCCCTTCACTGTGATTCTAAGTATTTCTAAGTATAAAAGGGTCAGATTTACAAAGGTATTTAGGGGTTTAAATTTCATGTGGATGCTTGGTAGGATTTTCTGAATTTATATTGCTAGTCCACTCATTGAAATTAATGTCACTGAAATCAAGAGAAGTTCACTGACATTTCTGTTGTGGGGAGGAAATATAACCAGGTATCTGCATGTTTAAACACCTCACTTCTCAGACACATTTGAAAACCTTGCTAAGAAGCCAGGTCATTTCCATGATTTTGAAAATGTTCACTTAGTTGATTAATTCATATCCATTCTTGGCTATCAGTGAGCAGCTGGAGTTTTGACTGTAGTGACCTTAGGTGAAGTGTTATCATAGGGTTTCAGAGCATATTAGCAAAAACATTATTTAATATTTTAAATATGAAGTTCATGATTGGAGATGCCAGAACACTTTGTGAGTTAGGGGTCTCCTGTGGTGGTTGTTTAAATTATTTTTCCCTTAGAGAAAGACCTCTTTTTCTGAGGCTTAAATTTATACCACCATATCATACCCTGTCTTACTTTCTACACATTGGTGTTTCCTCAAGACTTCTTTCTTTTTGCATGCTGCAGTAACATAATAAGATATTCTGCCTTTGCCTTTCTGTCCAAGTATAAACATTAAGCCAAGGAGGTGGGGCTGCACCATGCAACACACATTCTCAGAAATACAAAGTTTAATTTCTTGATTAATAGTGAAATAAAATCACAAAGATACTACAGTATGAAAGAATAACCAAAACCGTGAAAAGAAATTATTGCAATGGAAACCTTAAAGGCGTTTTGAATCCTAATATTTCTTCTAAACTGTTCATCTATTCATTAGACCTTATCTGGATATCCACCGACTGCTGTACAGATGAACAGAGGAAGCGAGAATTGCTGGCCACTTCTCAGTACCAAACTTTTTCATCACCGACAGAGCTTTTCACTCACTGATTTCTCTCGGTCAGCAGTCTTGTTTTTGTTCCCAAGAATACAGTGAAAAATCATATGAGAGAATCATAAACCTCCAGAATGAAAAGGCAGTTCATTTTGTGCAATGAACAATTGTTCTCTCTCCACACAAGGGAACAATCCCTCATTTCGTAAGTGTGTAGGAAACTTCTATGATTCAAATACACTTCCTTTAGTTTAGGGCTTGAAATGAAAGAAGATGGGGAGAGTAGCTTTGTATTTTACTTTTGCTCTTCAAATTTAATGGGAGAAACTTTCTTTTTAAAGGAGTCAGTGATGCGTCCTTTTTTTTTTTTTTTTTCAGAATTTGGTGGTTATTCTGGATTTTGACTTCTGCAATAAACAGCAAAAGCAAGACTTTAAATTTTCCAGATACAAGTTTGTTTGCATTTTAAATTTCCCAATGTACACTGAAACCATCCACCAAGACCTTATGTCATCAGAAAAAGCCCTAATTGTTAGTAATTTTTTCCTGTTAAAGACAAATTTTCAGGAATAATAGATCAAATTATCTAATATGAGGTAAGAAAGACGAGTTAAAGAGTGATCCTTCTGATATTGCCCCAGCTCCTACATTACTTAGAAAAAAAAAAAGGTAAAATCAGAATTACATCCTAATCTCTCTCTTCAAGTACCTGTGACAACCTTATTATGCACCATCAAAGTTATCTTGCTCCATCTGTTCCATCCCTTTCTTGAATTCCTTCTGAATTTTGCTACACTTCTTTTGTCCTTTGTTGTCAATGTGCCCAATTCATAATAGAGCTATGGAAACTAGACAGAACTCCCATAATTATTTTTTCCTTGAATCTAAGGTTGACTCAAAAATGGAAAATATAGGCCTTGATGTGCTGACAGAGAGAATAAGTTCAGAAATGTTATATTTTTCTTACTGCTTTCATGTCTAAGTAATGTCGTATACTTAGTGCGCTGCATTATGTTTATGACCCGCTGGGTAGCTGTATCAACACTGGACATGAGCAGTCTGTTCTTCTAGAGGGACAGAGCTAGTAAAATTTAGCACCAGTATAGGGGCAAATAGTATGTTCCACCTGTCTGGGGCAGCAAATAATTTTTAAAATTTATATGTAACATATAATTAGCAAACAACAAAAAAAAGGTTCTTAAAGAGAAACACTCTGCAAAGCAAAAGGTTTTGGAGTGAATAAAATTTCTCAGTGGGGAAAACAATACAGAATCTTTACCTGAGAAAAGAATTGCAAATTCTAGGCAGGAAAATATTCTTCTTATCATTGAAAACTGAGACATAATCTCTAAATTATCTCTACCTTTTTGATCACAGTAATTGAAATTTTGACCCAAAATCCTCATCTTATATTCATCAAAGTATATGTTGTTTTGGGGTTTTTTTTTTACTTATGTCATCTGACTCCTTGATATGCACCAGAGTAACTGAAATCAAAATCTCCACACCTTGTTCCAATGTGCTTTCCCCATATGTTAATCTAGTTTTATTGCTGAATCTGCTATTAAGTTGCTGTTATTTTTACTCAGGTTACAGGTCCTGTTTACTGCTCATGAAATCAAATTATTCTGTCACTACTGACTAAAAGGGAATATCATCTACAATCATTTCTTCATGCTGAAATGTTTAGGAAAACATAATTTTAAAATGGCAGAGTCATGCAGATGTTAATTTTTTTTTCTCCTATGGCATATTCCTTGCTCAGATTTTTCTAACCTGATTTTCTTAGCAACAAGAAATAACAAGAATACTGTGGTTATTGTGCCTTCTACAAGCCTGTTTTTTCTATTAGTTGCTATTCTTTATTGACCAGACCAAATGTTCACTAATCAGAATTTGAGCTCCTTTATACATCATTATTATTGATTTGTTGGAATATCCAATCATATTTAAAGTATACATTGGGGATGAATTAATTTTCTGAGAATGATTGGATAGAGTAGCACCAAACATTTGATCATTAATATTCACCACTAGAGCTCTGGGAAGATACGCAGCAAAGAAAACAAAAACATGAAGACTGTAGATGAAGAGAGAGCTTGGGAGGGAGGGAGGGTGATTTTTTAATTTCTTTAATTATCATATATTATATTCCTTTTTCAGTGCACCCTAACTAAAAACATGTCTCAAAAGACTGTGTCAGATAAGCAGCTATAATTACATCTGAAAAAGTTTGGTCAATTTTCAGCAAGATGCAGTAATGACCTTTCACACCTGTACTGAGGACCGGGATGAAAAAAGAAAAAATTATAAACAAAACCCACAGTACCAGCTCTAGCTCTTAGCTCATTTGATATAGCATTACTCTGTTGTCTGCTGCCTTGTACCCATTGAGAGGAGGAATTGTAAATATGAATGAGGGATTAGCTGTAGTACCAAGATAGCTTGAAAGATAGGATAAAGAAAAGCAAAATCAGAAAAGGAAGATTTATTTGGGAAAAAGGCCAGAAAATCTAGAGTAAGATAAACTCATGTTGTTTCTTGAGTTTTAATAGCTTTTTCTACAGCAAGGAATAATGTAGCTCCACACTGTTAAAGAATAATGAAGGAATATAATATTAAAGTAGCAGGCACTTTTTGTATATAAAAGGAAAACACATCGTACAGTTAAGTATCCAACTTGATCAGCCACAAAGCTGTCTGTTCAATATTTAAAAAATAGTAATGTGTCCTGTTCAGAGCTGTCACATTGGCTGTGGAGAACTGAACATCCAGTTTGGGGAAGAGCATGCTTCATGGGAGCTAAAGGTTTCAGCAGACCTTTGCAGCCAGGCTAAATGTGAAGTTCTTGTACAGTTAATCAAAATACTTGGCCTTCTCCCTCCAGTCAGCTTCAGACCTCAGCTTTCAGCAAGCTGCAAGTGCCAGTTGATTCTCCAGGAAATGGAGCTGGGATCAATGGAGATAAGAATGCTGTCAAGAACAGCGACTGACCGTAAATAGTGACAATTCCAGGTCAAGATCAGGGCCACATATAGTAGCCAAGGTGAGAAACAGTCCAGTGATCACCCAGCACCAGGTCCAGATTGAGGAGGCACAAGCCCAATTGCAGATATAGCTGCAGCACAGCTGCGATGTTGCCTGTAGGGAGCTGGTGGTACCACCACAACTTAAAAGTAACTCCCATGGGAGAGGTGGTTCAGGACCCCACTTCTAGCTCCTTTGCAACAGCTCTTAGCATTAATGAAGCCGATCATGGGCTCAACCAGCTGAACTCCTTGACTCAGCCAACTAATCCCCTAGAAGGGAGACAAGCACCTAGAAGGGAAATGAGCTCCAGGCCCTGACCAATAAGGCAGTGCTCATGATCGCCCACTGCTACGCTGTACGGTCATTTAGGAGACTATTTCTCCTTTCACATAGGTTCTGAATCACAGATCTCAGTGTCACAGTACTTGTGTACCTTACTCTGTCCACACCGGTTCACAAACCAGCTATGAGGGAAGACAGAATAAGTATAAACAAAGTTGAGAGTACAATGGAACAATCATAACTACGGCTTGGCCACAAGATGTGCAACACATTAACTGCTCTACATAGAAGTTTATTTGAAAATAGAAAACTGCAGTTATGTATGTTCCATTTTAAAGCTGTAGAGGATAGAGCCATCGTACAGGGTCATCTCTAGTCCATGTGCACCATTCATCTAAAGTTCAATTGCATGTCGAGATCTAGACATACCTCCCAGTGCCACGTTCCATACTAAACATAAGCACTCCTAAATGGGAAATATACACTAATATCTAAGCCCTGGAAATCCAGTTTTCCAGCTTTAAACTAGAACATACACAGTTCACACCAGAGCTATAATCTGACTCCAGAAGAAATTGCTCCCATCCTCAGCTTCAGTCATTGTTTGTTCCACTGTTGACCACTACTGGCATGAGACTCTGTGGTTCCCTCAACTTCAGTTTTCAACTTTTGCCAACTGCAAGTCTACCTTTGGAGACTTTATCAACTTTCTAAGCCTCTGCTACTCTAAAATATGAATAATAAAACCCTTTAGTCCCAATACACAGAAACCTTACTAGCTGGCATCAGCATAGTTTTTCACAGTGGCTGGTAGACGGTAAAGTTTCATATACTTAAAAATCTTTCCAAACTAGTAAATCTGTGCCTTGTCAAATTTTCACAAGTAAAAGCAAAAAATAAAATAAACCCAACAAAATCAAACCAACAAAAAAACCAACAAAGCAGCCAAGAAAACCCCAAACCTAATCCCAAAATCAAACAAACAAACAAAAAACAAACAACAAAAACAACAGCCAAACTTTAGGAAATTGAATGAGTTATTACTTTTTATAGATATTTTATAAATCTTCATAGGTGTTGGAATGGTTGTGAAAAAAACACAGGAAAGATCAACTATGAAAGTTTCTTCTGCCCTTGAGACGGGAATGGGTCTTCATAACGAGATTCATGTTTGTCCATTTGGTCAAATGTCTAGGAGAAAAGTGAAAGAGTAGAGCACTGCCAAGATAAAAGACTATACCTGAGGTTAGAAAGCACTGTGGATTATAGTTGGGTTATTTTTTACTTTGCTTCTCTTTCTTTGCTTGAGCCACATTACAAAAACATGCAATACTCCAGAGACAGATCTGTGTGAGTGGGTTGAGGTATCCATTCTTTTTGTTTGTTTGCTTGTTTCTTGCCTCCGAGCAGAGACTTGCTGTGGCAGCTACAATGTGTATGTGTGCATTTTGAACCAGTACTTGCCTGTAAAAAATAAGTTCAACAAGGTGAAACCTGCTGAGTAAGACAAGGATACAGAAAGAGACAATCACGAAACCTGAGGTTATTCACTCACTGAGGCATATCCCAAGATAATTTCAGTTTTTTCTTTTGTTGTTCACATCAAAATTCTGTATTTAAGCACTTTGAACCTCTGACTGAGACTAAAAATGAGAATCTCTTACACGTAGTCCTTATTGAGTTTAGAGGAGGAGGGAGAAGGGGAAAAAGTTATTCTAGTTCAAATTGGATTGAGAAAAGTGAAATTACAGACTGTTTTTCAAAGCTTTTAAAGAAAATATATTGCATAAACCACACAATAATATAATCTGAAAAAGAGAGAAAGGATTAGCTGCCTAAACTTCCTTTTGCATGTTATTTGCTTTTGTCTTTTTCTGTACATTATAAAGAAACAAGATTTGTTTCCTCCTATGTGTGGGTGGGGTTTGTGTCTGTCTCTCCACCTTTTAATTTATCGGCTAACATTCAGCCAAATTCAACAGAGGGATTTAAGTCTCAGTGGTGGTTGTTAAGTTCCTCCAATTCAGATGAAGACAAGAGGCAGGAAAGAGGAGCCTAAGGTAAAGGTCTTGAGATAAGTGCAGTGTTTACCAGATACGAAAGACTTCAGATAGGAGAAATTCAGTAACAAGGCCTCAGTTGTTGGTAAAACTTCAGGTAGAGACCACATATTAATAGGTACCTGTAACCCAGGAGTAGGAAATTGTTCCTCTACTTCCAGGGCTTACTGCCTCATGTACTAGGATTTGGTCATTGTTTCAGCCTCCTGGGACCCTTGTCACATCTCTGGGCACAACAGTATTGCAAAAATATCAGCACTAATGGAGGCAGAAAACAGGATATGGAAACATTTGGTATCATGAACAAAGTTCAAATTCAATGCACTGCTGGCCATCTCCTCCATAAAGAGAATCTCATTGTGCAATACCTGGGCACCCCAGCTAAGGGCATAACAGAAAAGTTTTAAAACTACTTTATAGCAATTTATGACGCTCCTTCTTCTAAGAAAACCTTTACTTTGAAGGATGTTTCCATAAGCATTAGCAGTTCTGTTTTTGTGTGGATTTTCATAATTGAATTACTGCCACATTGTCAGCTTTTCCAATTTTAATACAGCTCTTATAATTTTTGTTGCAACAGCTATTAAACACAAGCAATTACACAACAAAATTAACTCAGTTATAATTTAAAATAACAAAGTAAGTGTTTAACTCTTTCAGCTTGGAGAAATGATTGAAAATGGTACCCAAAGTATATGCAGATACACAGAAACTAGAATAATTAAAATTGCATTACATTATTATATATATATATACACAGTTCTACCAATTACAATGTACATATATCCATTAAAATCACATTATACCAACACAGTAGCATTATATTCTGGGGGTTGCCTGATGATTTAGTATTGACAATATTTTTATCAATACAAACAACATTTCCTTTGCTAAAATGCTGTTCCAAAACTGCAGCTAGTTTAAATTGACCTCCCTTTATTGATTTACATCTAACAAGGATCCAGCCCAGTATTTTGAAATGTTTGCTTCTAACTTAAGGCACTTTTAGTAATATAAATTGATTACTCATAACTATGCAACCAATTGACTCATTCTGTACTTTATATTAATCCACTCTTTGTAGCCTGCCAATGAAGTTTATAAAGATCCTCCTCATAGTCTGTTAATATTGACTCTCAGATTTAATGAGTTCATTACAATAACCATTACTGTATTATTAAAATGCAGAAGGAAATGTAAACCTGTTTCATGCAAATAAAGAATGATATAATTAATCAAATGATACTTTTATTATTAGCATTATTGCCGTCATCCAACATTTAATAGTCTTATTTTATGTTTCAGGATAATTTTTTTCTAGGCACTGTAGAAACCCAAGCAATATATAAACAAGCAACAGGATATGAATTAGACAGGAGAATTTAAAAATACACTGAGACATTATAAACTAGTGAGGAAGACATTTGTGTCAGTCCAATAAAACCTAATCAATACATTTTCTTTTTTTTTGTCTCTTTCCTTTTAAAGCTTATTAAGTAAGTAAGACCACTTTAACCTTATTGCAAAAACGGTAGCTGAAGTTCTAAGTCATACTCCTAAGATCAGTTTTGCATTTATCATTTATTCACACACCATTTTGTAATCTTTCTTTTTAATTCTACATGCTTAGTTCTTCAGCACTGTGAAGCAGTCCCTCCTTCTACCATAACCCAGTGTAGATACTGTCCTGAAACAGGGAAGGGAAAGTTTTTCTTGGTTATGTTGAAAATAGATTTCCTTCCAGCATACTCTTGTTAGTTCTTCTGTGGTGTTTTCTTTAAGAGAAAAGTGTATACCTTTCTTAGTTCCTTGAAAATAAAAATGGAAATGTTCAAGCAGGAATTTTGGTTCTGTATGTTCAGATATTCAGTCAGCACTTTGGGGTTCTGACCTCAAAACACACACTGACACTTAAGAATCATACAACATCAAAACTATGGAAAGTAGGGATTTTGGACTTCTGTCCTCTCAGTTTTCCACCTTGGCCAGCTCAGGATAGCTGGCTTAGGTGCTGTTCTTTCCCAGCACTTGGTCATCACATCCAGGATTCTGGAGTCTGCTTTCTGCAGCTACATCTGTACTCCAGCATTAAACATGACTGAGATTCTTTCTCACTCTGATCTTGCGAGCGACAGCCTGCAGCCGTACTCCAGGTCATCTAGAGTCATCCAGGTGACTGGGCTGTAAAAAGGGAATGGTCCCACCTCCACATTAAGTCATCAGCTCTTCCTAGAAATAATATGGGAGGATCATATTTGACACAGAAAATGGCTGTGTCAGGGAAAGTTGTAATGATTTAGCAATATACATGCTGAGATTCCAATGCCTGAGAAAATTCCAAGGCAGTGTTAATTTCACCACTGCATATGCATTCTTTCAGCATCATCTACCTAAACCACAGCTGTTAAGTCCCTTACTTTTAAGTACTTACATTTATTCCTGGATCACACCCTCAGGTTTCTGTAATTACCAACTGTTCCTTATCCTTCTGCTGCATTTCATCTAGGGCAGTCAAACCATTCTTAATTAATAACCTAATATATAAGCCATTTGCATGGCTTATCAAGGAAGGGCCTGATCCTTCACACATAATTGTAAGGTTGTATCCTGCAGAAAACTACCTTTGCTGCCAGCTAAATTGAGTACCACTTGATGGAATTCCATCTCCTTATGCCAAGAATGGATTTAGCTAATAGTCTGTGAAGAAAAACTCTGTCCTCTGAGCCAAAGGAAGGCATCTCACAGGTTCATCAGAAGCTGCACTAAGCCCTTCTTATCTGGGAATCATTAATTGCTTACCTCCAGGAACAGTACTCTAGAGAGACACTTGTAAATGCACAAGAAATTTTTTTTTTAATTTAACCCAAAACATGAAGTCTGTGCTGTCACTTAGTTTTTCTTCCTGTACAGTTAAAACTGAGCAGCAAAGATCACTTTGATGCTGGAAGCCAATAAACCCTGTGACTTGGAAACTTCTTCAAAGGCACACATACACAACAACAGTAATATGTGTTTGAACTTTTAATTACACAGGTGGATATCTTACTCCCAGCTGTGCTGTGTAGCCTAAAACTCTGGAAGAGGAATCAGCAGTAAAGATATTTGCAATCTCCTTTCTTTTCTCTGCTTCAGGTGAAACCCACGCAGTAAGATCTATGTAGTTTCACACTGATAACTACATAGGTGAACTTCAGTACCTCTGCATGGAGCATGAACTGTAGCCACTGCCAGCTCACTGTCAGTGTCAAGTTGTTCCCTTGCATGGGTTTCTTGCATATTCGGCAGTTTATTGTAGAAGAAATATCCATACTGTGAAAATTGAAACTGCTTTATGGCTTTTGAACTTGAGCATAACCTGCAGCCACTCCCCAAAATCATCCATAGGAAGCAAAAATCCAAATATAGAACATCTTTTCTCCCCAGTCTGTGGTTTTTTTTATAAAGTGATCTTAGTTTGCAGGTAATCTAGGAGGCCCAGATTTGTTTTACCACACACTGGTATAGATAGCCCTTTTGTGCACTTAGCATGCTTAAATGTTATCCGAAGGAAGTTATAGACACTTGTCCAAACAGCTCCTGAATTTACAGTGCTGCATCAGGCAGAAAGTAAGGCTTCATGGACCAATAATATGGGTGATTGGCACAAAGGCCAACAATAACTCAATGTGTTTTATTTTGCTTGACATGGAACTGGATTGATGGGCTGAGGCCAATTGTATGGAATTTAACAAGGCTAAGTGTTGGGTCCTGCACTTGAGCCACAACAACCTCATGCAAAGCTACAGGCTTAAGGAATAGTGGCTAGAAATTTGTCCCATGGAAAAGGGCCTAGAGGCGTTGGTCACCAGATGGCAATGTGTCCAGGTGGCCAAGAAGACCAAGAGCATCATGGTTTGTATTAGAAACTGTGTGTCCAGCAGGACTAGTGAAGTAATTGTCCCCCTTTACTTGGCACTGGTAGTGTCACATGTTGAATGTGTGTTCGGTTTTGAGCCCCTCACTACAAGAAAGACATTGAGGTGCTGGAGTGTGTCCAAAGGAATAGCAAAAAAGCTGCTGAAGGATCTAGACCAGAAGTCTTATGAGGAGCAGCTGAGGAAACTGAGGTTGTTTAGCCTAGAGAAAAAGAGGCTCAGAGGAGACCTCATCATTCTCTACAACTACCAGAAATGAGGTTATAGTGAGCTGAGTGTTGGTCTCCTCTTCTAAGTAACAAGTATTAAGAGAAGAAGAAACAGCCTCAAGTTGTACCAGAGGACATTTAGATTGGATACTAGAAAAAATGTCTTCACCAAAACAGTTGTGAAGCATTGGAACAGGCTGCCCAGGGAAGTGGTAGAATCCCCAGTCCTGGAGGTATTTGTAAGATGAATAGATGTGACATGGTTTAGAGGTGGACTTGATAGTGGTAGACTGGATTCTTAAAGGTCTTTTCCAACCTAAACAATTCTGTGATGCCCAGTTACCATAACCAAAACAAGTAAACCAATTTCAAATGTGTCACCTGATCTGACTTTGTGAGTTTTGTGAAGTCTTCACACAACAGTTGTCAAATGTGAACAGTAGAATTTAAGACTGGATATCGCTAAAAGTTATTTAGCGATACATTGTGGATCTAACACAAGACCAGTGAAATTTTTCACAGAACATACACAGTTCTCTGGCCCATATCAACATTCTCCTAGGGGCAGATGCAAGTTCTTCAAAGGGAAAATGAAATAGCATGGGGATAGAAATGTTGTAATGGAGTATCAGAAGTAAAAATATACTGTTAATATTGCCATTATTTACTATCTAGTATTTTTGTAAAGGTAAGAACTGTATGTTCTAAACTGCTATTTAGAATTTTCTGCCTCTAAATTAGTGTCAGACACCATATTACTGGTATTCAATCAAACAAAACAAAACAACCAAAAAAAAAAGGCACTTTTAAATATTACTGCTGTCAATCTCCATAAAGTACCAAAGGCACAAACGCTGACAATTTCAATTACTTTTTATACTTTTTTTTCCCTTTTAGATATTTTTGTTAATCCACATCTGGAAATAGGTAGCAATGATGTTTGCACAGTATAATACTTCTATATTAAGGTGGGAGGAAAAAAGCAAGAATAATTCTTTATCATGTTAAGCGATTACAGGTTTTGATTAGATGGCTCCTTTCATCCAGGAAGCTCAAAGTACACTACAAACATACATTGATCTGGAACTGATGCATAACCTGTTAATGTCTGTAAGAATAGTTCAAATAATTCTGTGAGCATTGAATCAGGCTCTTAATTTGAATTAGGATAGTTTATTTGATATAAGAGTCAAAACAATTTTAAACCAAATTATTTTGGTTTAATGGACTTATATATGTTTAAGTAAGCATGTCTATTGCTTGCCTTGTTTGGCATGTTTCTGTAAGTGCCAAAATGGTGTTAAATGATGGTAATAAAATGTTAGACTCCTACACAAACTTATGGATTGACCAGAAGCGGTCAGGCTAGCTTTTTTAATATTGTTGCTCAAAGGATCTATTTCCAGGTTTGATACTCCTAGCTTTGAAAAAACTCAAAGTCTCTTTATTTTCCTCCTAAAAATAAACTGTTGAAATGACATCTGCTATCCTTTTGTGCTTTTCCATATGTTCACCAATTTGAAAGTCCTGAAAAAATAGATGGAATTCTTTATTTACAGATAAGAAGATACTCGCTGCATGTGATCAATAATGTTATATTTAGAGATTCAAACAGCTCAGTTAGAACCATAACAGGCAGAGTTATTACCAGTAAATCAATATGGTGTCTCTTAGCTATGCATCTCTTTCAAGAATCTGTATAGGATAATGATTATCATTATAAAATAAAGTCCAGTCTCTTTTTTGCTGTCTTCTGGTTTTGATCTTGTAAAACTGGGAATTGATTTTCCTAAAAATCAATATTATATTTCCACCATGTGGCAGATACACCACTTAGCAACAGCTCCAGGTGCCATCCCTTGAGTGGGATTGGGAATGAATACATGCTGAGGGAGAAATTGCTCAAAAATTTCAAGATCAACATCTCTAGGCTAAAGAGCTATTTATTTTCTGTGCCATGGGTGCAACACAGCAGCCTTCCCTAAGCAAACCTGATGCGCATTTCCTATTGATTTTTCTGTTTTCCCCAGTAGATTTAACCATCAGCAAGAAATATCTCTCATTTATATACTAGATTTTCACAGATGTGAATAAATCCTGCTCATCTCGCATGAGAGAAAGTCAGGAAAAGCAGAAAGCCAGCTGCTGCCCTAAAGAAAAGTTAAAGGTTCATCTACTTTGATAATGACAGTCATACAAAATATCAGACGTTTATGCTTTCAGCAATCCTTGTCACAACTTTATTCATTTAGAAGACTTGATACAATAAGAGATGTAAAGAATCACTTACTTTTGTACAGGTATTAAAGGGCTATAAGCTTTCATTCGAAAGATGAAGGCTGATAAAAAAACTTATTGTCTTTAGGCTATGCTGTGCCTCAGAGATCTCATCAGTTATCTAAATCTGTCATAAAGCATGTTTAGCAAAAAAGACAAAGTATTGTCTGTCTGGACAACTTACTTGCTTCATTAACATACTGCTACTGTCTTCTAATAGTGATAGGAGATTTTGTCATTGTTATCTTATTTTTTCTTCTTATAAGCCAAGATATCAGTTCTTTCATGACACCACCCTTATGAATATAATTTTAAACAAACCACGTACTGACTGTTTACATCTCCTAGAGAGAGCCCTTCCAACTGTTCATATCTTTAGGCAAGTCTCAACAGGGAAGCATAATTGTATTCCCAGTAGTTATTTTCTGTGTGATTGGTGAAGTTTATTCTAAAGTAAAGATAAACAGTATTCCTATATCTGAATTAAACATGGATTAATTATTTATTTCCCTCTTTTTATTGTTGTTTTGTTTTCTTTTTTTTTTTCTTTCCAAGAAAAGCTTCTCATTTCTGATGAAATGACAGCAACTATAAAATAATAAAGCAATTAGTATAGGATTTGATTATCAAGGCACTTCTGTCATATAGACAGTGAAATCAAAACAGTAGTGTCTTCCCAGCTTTGCCACTGTTTTCCTGTAATAACAGATTCTCCTGTGGTCCCCAGATGACTTCCAAATAGCCAACAAGCATTGCTTCTGCTACATACTTATATAGCAGACATGAAAGCCTGTCTTGTCACACTGAAATATTTGAATTCTTTTGACATCAGTCTTTAAGCAGCATTACCTTGTATATCACTTTATGATTATACATGTTTGGGTTGCTATGGAAAGAATGAACTATCCCAATAAATCTTTTTTATGGGCAGTAAATTCAAACATGATCAAGTTTCTCAGAATGCAAAAGCTTCATTGGCAAAGATCTCATTGTCCATGCTTTTGGTCGTTATGTCATGCCCCATTACCATCTTCACTGCACAGCTTTATAGGTAGCAGTAAGCTTAATTTGGGATTAGTGTAGTTTACTAAAATTCCATCAGGACACAGTTGTTTAGATGTAGGCTTGTAGTTACTGTACTCCATGTTTTAAAATTTCTGTCTTTTGGTAGGTTATTTTCTCCTTCTAGTATCCAATGATTTTAAGATTTTTCAAACAGTATTACAATCCACACTTTTCAATATCTTCTTTTATAGGAGTTATTCTTTCAAATGTTCTTTGATAATGTAATAAATCATACATTAAAGTAAATTGTCATATATTGAGGTATTTATTATACCCCTTTCTCAATAAGAGTGCTTTCTCCCAGTTTCTGAAGTGTCTATTTTAAAGCAATGCTCCCAATCTAACAAATCATAAAATAAATCTGGGCCTCACAACTTCATCATTGTCATAAACAGCACACAAATGCTTCTAGGTACATGCACACTACTTGTTTCTCACAGGAGAAAAAAAAAAAAAAAAAAAAGAAAAATCTTCCAATACCTGGCATCATCTTTATTTATAGGAAACCAGCATGTGGCAATCATAACAGAAGAGATTAACTGTTTTTCACCACCTGAACATTTTTCATCAGAATTTTAAACCAGAGTCTCTCAGCATGGGGCTAGCTGTATTCTCACTTTAGAGGATCAATGCATAAGGTTGTTGGGAAAACCACGGAGATGTCTGTTTTATTAATTACAGATGAGTAGCGTAATTCCTTACACATAAAATTACCTCATTCTTAGTCATTATGAAATGTTTATACTTTTTCTGCCTATACTGTTTATACCTTGGTTTTGCCTATATTTGCAAAAGTTAAGGCTGATTTTCTATTCCTATTATTTTGTCTTTTGCAGATCATTTGCTAGATGTTGATACCTTCTTATCATGGCGATCTGACAAATTTTGTATGCAGTCTAAAGCTTCACATGACACTTCAACTTTGGCATCTTCACAAGCATATGAAAATCACCAAATTTCAATGGAAAATTACTCAGGACATTATAGTAGACATGACATAAGTATAGAAGCACACACAGACATACAATTTTTTTTCAGAAAGTTAGGAAATTATTTTTTGAACAGACATCTAGAGGTGTCTTTTATAAACGTAAGTATACCACGTCTACAGTGAAAATATGTGAAATTTGTGGGTGAGAGGTGACTTTAAAGTCACCAAGTGAAAAACATTTGACCAAAGTTTAAAAAAATCATTTAGAGGATTAAAACCTATTCTTTTTCTTTTATTTTATATTTTTGTTGGATACAGTGAAAAATCACTGTTGTGATATACAGTGAAACTTAATCAGAGCTTTTTCTTTCCCTTTCTGTTCCACCTACTAAATCATATTATCTCTCCATCAAAGAAAACTTGTGCAGAACTCAATATGATTCGACACAGACTATTTTCTCTGTGGAATACTACAGGAAGGCTCTAATAACCTATGAAAACGTGTCATTATGGATTCAATTTGAAAGTTCTTTATAAATCTTTTCTATCAAGACTTCTCAAATCCATTTAGAATTCTATAATGACTTTAACCTTATCATTTCCTATGTAGGTTTTCTGACAACAGAAGAGAAAATTTCAGAACAATTTTCTTAATATAAATCACAGTCCAGGTTTATTGCAAAATTGAAAGGATTAAGCAGTAGTCGTGACTGTTCAACATACAGAATACCACAAATACCTGCAAGATCCTTTTACTGACATGAGCACTTGTCTGGGAAGATTAAACAAAGATGTGTAAGAGTAGACGTACAGAAGGGACTTTTGCCTCGTATTATTGACTGCAGCAATATCTGCGTGCATTTTAGGTAAGTACCTACCCAATGGGATTCTTAAGGGCCTGGCAGGATACCAGCAAATGC
>JBCJKH010048031.1:19591-31479 GCA_039877255.1 Loriculus beryllinus | reverse complement strand
CTCAGCACCCTCACAGGGAAGAGCTTCTGCCTAAGAGCTCAGCTCAGTCTCCCCTCGGGCAGGTTAAAGCCATTCCTTTGTCCTGTCCCTGCAGACCCTTGTCCAAAGCCCCTCTCCAGGTTTCTTGTCAGCCCCATTATATTGGAAGACTCCTCTAAGATCTCCCCTGAGATCATGATGTCGATAATATTTATTTATAAGGAAGTCCCAATAACCAGTGAGTTTCTCCTAAGAAACCACCCAGGGAACTCCATTTCCTCTGTCATTATTTCTGTGATGAGCACTTTTAAACCAGGATGGAGAGGGGGTTTCAGCCATTTTCAGGACTCATCCCAACATCTGGTAGGAGCATTCAGTATCTAACTGAGGTGGTTTAAGTCAGGTTTAAAATCCCGTGTGCTGGACAGTGACACATGCTCTTCTGCAGTGTGATTTGTGCCAGTGTTTGCTGATAGCTGGGAAGATTGTCTGGTTTCGTGTCACTGGGGCTTGTTTTTCTGTTCCTTCTTCCTATTTATAGCTGTAAGACAAGTCTTTTTTTCCTCAAGTAACTGGAAGTTATCCTACAAAATAATCTGAAGGTACCTTATGTTAATTCTTCCTCAGACTTCCTGGAAAACAAGAAACTTTGCCAAAAATGTGAAGGATTTTAAATCTGTTTCTGTTCTGTGTTGGAGCAACCTCAAGATGTGTTAAAAAGCTCCATGAAAAAGCATCTGAGAGAGGCAAAAAAAGGCAGTTGATGCCTTGCACCCTCCATCAGCCCTGGGTTAATGTGGGCTCCCTCTCTGCCTGCTACCTTCCTGGGTGTCAGGGCAGGAGATTTGTGCCATTCCAATCACATATTGGATTGCACTTGAGACAGAATGTGAAACGAGATGTACAAGCAACATGCAATGTTTTACACATTTGGAAGCGCGGGGTCTGCGAGCCGCGGCAGATTGCGTGACCAGGGAATGCATTAGGAGGGAGGGATGGGGTAAATAAATATGAAAAGCCTTCTGTTTGGAGAGATCGATGCTTTGGGTAATCAGTAGTGATGGAAAGGAAACACAAGACAAGAAAACCTACCTGTCTGTTTGCTGGGATCTGCTTTTCTGTCTGAAATTGACTGTGTGCAGAAGCAACGTTTTCTTGTTATCATTTTTCAGCTTACTGGGTTGTTATCAATTTAAAATGCAGCATGGGGCACGGTTTTAATCTGGGAAAGTTTAAACACATTCTGAGGTCACTTAATCAGCGCTTTATTTGAAGGGTAACTGCAAGACAAAGGCAGCTCATGAAGGACAGGGAGCTTTTGATTCAAACAAGGGAGAGAAAACAAGAGGCAGACTGCTGGAGAAGTCGATTTATCATCTGTCACCAGTCGACCTTATCAATTAGGAGAAATTATAAGCATAGCTTGCTGAATCATTTTTTCTTTACCCCAGATCATGTAACGTTATCTTATAATGAATTTCATAAAATAGAGGTGATGAACACTCTGTCCTTATCTGGCTGCTTTGATGCAAAGCTCATCAGTTTGTGGGGTTAGAATAGTTTTTGCCTCTGTTTTCATCACTTCTGCTTCTTCTTCACAAGCAAATTCATCTTCGGTGGTAAATGAGGAAAGATGTGTCTTAGAAATTACTTATTTGCCTTTCTCCTGGTTGCCTGTCTTTTGTCTGGGATAGTACATAAAAACGTCTCTCCATTTCACTGTTGTTGTAGCAGTAGGGCAGCCCCAGGTCCAGGGGTTGTGCAGGACTCGCTGAGACACCTGGACAGCCCTCAGATACTCTGCTTTTAAGCTGAGAGAGTTTTAGTGAGAGAAAGAACGATGCTCCATCAGTTTTATAGATGTTTCTGGTTCCCTTTGACTGCTTTCAGGCTCGTGACAAGATGGAAACCTTGCTTTGCAAGCAGAAGCCATCCGGAAAAATCAAAGCACATGAAATGCTTCCTCTGCCTTTTCCCAGCGTGAATTCTTCCCATTCCCTCTGCCCACCCTGCAAGTTCTCTCAGCAGGCTTATGTATGCATGTTTGGGAAGGGGTGGAGGGATGGAGCTCAAAACCTGAGCCTCTAAAAACGTTTGTGCAAATAGCATCCATTTGGCTGATAGACATATTTGGGAGACAAGAAGCCCTTATTGACCCGCAGTTCCTTCTCAGCTTGATCAAGCTGTGTGCAGCGTTATGGTGTTAGATGTTGTTGAGGAACACTTCCCAGCAAACCAAGCCAGCTGTTGATCACGTTCTCAGTGTTAACTTACAGTTACTACAGTGATACACCCCAGCAGCTCCTAGGAGCTCCCTCAGGCAGTGCAGTGTTGGAGGGCTGTGGGAAATGGCTGGAATACCAGGACTTCTGTTGCGCTGCAGGACTCCTGCCTGGGGTGAGTGTGACAAAGAGAGTTAGAGGCTATTAAAGAGTCAGACTCATCATTTGCTAATGCTCTAGGGCTTGGGTTTTTACAGTGCTTCCAAATGCACCCTTATAAAATACACAGAAAGCACTTGTGCATAAGAATGCATGTATATATATATAAAATAGAACTGTGAAATCCTAATGTACTAATTATATCCACAGGGAAAGACAAGGAGAAACCATGAGCTGCAATAAATACACAGAAAAGTTCATTAGTTTGTTAGAGAATTCAGCATTCTTTTTGTAGCAACAGCAGTTTCAGTATTGAGCCTACAGGTCATAATCACTTTTTCCTTCCCACATCTAATACTGGTCATTCTTAATAATATTATAGTCTCATGTGGATTTGCCATGTGTGCACAGGTTATACAGGGCAGGTAAATTCCTTCTGTGCCTGACATAAATGGTATGGTGTTAACCCAAACCATCTTTGATAACCTTCTTTATGTGCTAGAAGTCAGAAAATAGTTTCTAAAAGTCATAAATGATGCTTTTACCAATATAAGCTTCTCTTTACAAGAAAAATGTGTTTGGAGAGAAAGAGAATAATACCACAGTCTTGCAGCAGTTTGTTTTTGCAAAGGTCTTGTATTAATAAATTTGTATGCATTGGAAAAAGCAGATTGTCCATAAAAAGACAATTACAGAGCACAAAGCAAGCATTCATATTATTTTTCCTAGATATCTTAAAAGAAGCAGCATACCTAAACCAGACGATTTTATTGTTCTGTTTTTCCACAACACCATATAAATCATTCCATAAAAGTAACCATCCTGCTTTTATTGATCTAAACTCCATTTGAGTTGCTTTGGGATTAACTTTTAAACTCTGTTATTTGGTCCCCTCCACTGCAAGCTTTTTCTCTCTCTCATGCAAATATCACTTGACCAGGGTTGATGTGTTTTCTGTTTGCAGTTACTCATGCATCTTTATTTTCCATCAGGAAAGATGTAGCAGACCAGCAGATAGGCAAATGCTTGAAATGGGAATTTTTTGTGTAGATACTTGTAAGAATATATTGGGTAGCATAACCAGTTTGTCCCATAGTGTAGATACTGAATCTGCCTGACATCCAAGTGGCAGTAATATCTCAGATACTTTTGATTATAGATTTTGAATTCCAGGATCATCTGTGCATTTACTCTTACTCTTCATAATTGCTCATACATTAATTCATCCTTTCATATATTGGACATAGATAATTGTTTATACATGTTCATATGCTGGGGCTGCACGTGCTTCCAGGTAGCAGATAGCACCACCAGTGTGGTGATGTCTGTGTCCTCTCAGGTTAAGGTCTGTGCTTTGGGAAGGGTTGTTGTCCTGCCTGTAAACTCTGTATTTCTCAGTGCTGCCTCTCAGTCTGCCTTGTAACATGTATAAAATCCTACACAGTGGAAATGAGATAATAACTTGGTTTTTCAAGAGCAGAACTACTCTTAAACACTTACCCCGTTGTACTGAGTTTATCCCGCCCTGATTCCAAGTTTAATTTTTCCATACTTGTGCAGTGAAATACTGCAAAGTTTAGTTTAAAATGCTTCACACAGAGAGCTAATTAAAGAAAAGCCATTCTTTAGGCTCATGAACTGCTTTTTAAATGAATCCTTCTGGTTTCACATGGGAGTACAAACATTCTGGAGCTGCAGAAGACTGAACGTTAACAGAGTAACGAGAGAAGCTGCTTCATACACCCATCAGTGCTGTGGTTCTGTTAACTATAATCTGAAATGAATTCCAAAGCAGGGCACTTGTACAGCATATTCAAGTGCTAAAACCACTTTAATAACTCATATTGTTCCCGTCTATAACCAAAAATTTTAGTAATGCAAACGCAGATCTAGGAAGATGAAGGGGATAAAGGAAGATACTTGTCAAGCAGTTGCAGATCAAACCAGGTTTGTCTGAGAAAATGCTCTTTGTCTGCTTCCTCATCTCCTGCCTAGGATATTGTCTGAGATAAGTGACAGTTTCAGTTCTTTCTCATCACATCTCAAGGTTACAGTGCATTTTCTAAGAACAGGCATAGATAAAGGAAACTTTAACCCACCCAGAAGTTAGCATTTTATGCATCTAAGGCTAAAGGGTAGATACTAAATTCTTCCATAGATTAAACAGCTGGAGATTGCCACCTTTTTTATGTGCAAAGAGCACCTTGTTAGCAGCCAGCACAGAAGTTCATGTTCTCAGATGAGTTGCTTTGCCTTACTCTTAAATTGTCATTTGTTTTCTCCCTGCATGTTGATTTATGAACTCTATAACGTGCTGTTCAAAACTTAAGCTGTGTTCCCAAGCCATGGTGCTAGCAAAACCACTGAAGAGGTTTTGTGTGTAGTGTCCCTTTGTGTCATGGTTATGATTTTTTTCCTAAATCATGAGGCACCTTTCCTGTCTTTTTTTCCATTCAGGACTTTGGAGAAGACGATTCCCTCTACATCACCAAGGTAACAACTATTCACATGGGCAATTACACCTGTCATGCCTACGGCTATGAAGAGCTGTATCAGACCCACATCCTTCAGGTGAATGGTTAGTAAATGGCATATATGGCAATCCATGCAAGTTCCCATAAGCGAAGTTGCGCGTTAACCTCATGCACACAGAGACGTGAGAAGCCACACAGTGTGTGCGTGGGCATGAACCTAGCTCGGGCTTTGCTCACTCCTGAAATCACACTGGCAATCAACAAGAAAGGTACCAAGGGAGGAACGCGTATAGTTCCCTGGGCTTCAGTCCTAACAGTAAAACAAGCTGTCAGTACAGTCATAGAGTTAAGAGCAGCATTTCAAGGCATCTCTTAGACTAATTACTACTTCTGTCAGCAAAAGTGTTGCTTCAATAATTTCTTCTTCCAGAAAATCATTTCTATTGCATGAAGGAGCCCAGGATATTGAAATAAATACAGCACAGTTTTTCCAAAATGAGCTAACTCCCAGCTCTGTATCAGATTATTACTTGGTTGTAGTCTGCTTGGTTCACTAAGATCTGTGCTAAAGATATATTCCACAGGGTTGCAAAATGAGGGCAGACCCTTCTACAGGTGAGAGAATCATGCAGGCCATATTCCAGTATTCTGGTTCACCTCCGTTCTCTGGACCACTTTTGTACTTGGTAGAACTTATATTCAGGCATTCCCTATCTTTCTTCTGCCCTCAAACTCAGACAGTTGGATTTAGTTTAATATTACATTAGCTTCAACCAGCATTTCATTGAGGGACCAGCCAGTGCAATATCTACCTCTTCAGCAGCAAAGTCATGTCCAACTTTAAACCTGCATTTGTATGTGCAAATATGACCAGCAGTATCTCCGGAATAGGAGACAGGGTAACCTGTTCTTCACCATGAGTAGATTTTGATGTACTCTGCTTTGAAAGTATTTAGTTTACAGGGAAATCCAGTAACTTTATCCCAGAGGATATATTATAAAGGAAATTTAGTATTTAGTTCTTTCTGTAGATGTGCACAGGCATCTACAAAGGAGAGCTTTCAGCTGGCAAGAACAGATAGCTCCACACAGGTTAATAGAAAGAAACTGACAGGAAAAGAAACAGTAAAAGGGATATTTATGCACTGTAAGAAGTGCTATGGCGGACTTGGGGTTTAGGTTTCGCTGCAACTCAGTTCTTCTGGACGTGTGTAAGTGCTCCCCACTCACAGCGTTTACCTGGAGGAGAGCACAAGGCATCCGGTTGATTTGAATGAAAACTGACTTAATGTTTCTACAGAATAATTTGTCATCTTTCGAAGACAGTAAAGTGTAAATTCTCAGCAACGTGGATAACTAGATTGTGCATGCTGCAGCTGGGAAAATGGGTTTCCTTCCTCAGAGTGCTCTTTGTTTGATGAATGGCAGTTGAAAGAAAAGCAAGCTAACAAGTTAATCCTGTGTATATTATGTGGTATGTTATGAGCTCTGAATGGAGTTTGGTTGGCAGACAACAATATAGACTTTATCATCACTGAGAATATAAGGCCCAAACGCTTTGAAACTAAAGCCAGAATGAGAGGAAAACTAGATGGAGTGTGGGGAGGAGTTGCTTCCTTTCATCTTTATGCCTGCCACTTAGATTTAACTTGTTGAAAGATCCGATTTTGTTTTTAAACAGAAGTTACACGCTGCAGCTGCATGTGGTTTTCGTACTAACAGCACAAAAAAAATCCCCACTTTCCATGTTGGCTTTTTTAATGTTGCAATGTAGTTAATAAATACTGTAACAAAATGCCATGCACTCTGCTATCAACTCTGGGCAATGCTAGGAGACACTGCAGGATCTAGAAATCTTTGTCCTACAGCATCTGATATTCCCATGTGAGCCATTAGACATTGCAAAGCCGTGTTCTGCATTTCTTGATGTGGCTGCCTGCCCATATCATTGAATTCTCTCCTTTTCTGCCTCTGTTGTGGCTCCCTCCAATAGCTGATGGTGGAACAACAGGTCCGATGGCAGGACAGTGTTGTGTACCTTCAGGTGCATTGTAGGGTTGGAACTGGATGAGTTTTAAGGTCTCTTCCAACCCAAACCATTCCATGATTCTGTGAAATTCACTTCATCACAGTAAATCCTATGGGAAGACAGGCATATCCTTGTTCTCTGCAGGAAAACAGTGTACTTATGGATGCTTGTTGCTGTGCCGGTACCACACAACCCTGGCAGTTCTTCCCTTTGTAGCAGGTGGTTCAGGATATCACAAGTAACACAGGCAGATCCAGATGCTCAGGCAAAGATGAGAATCTGGTTAGGCAGAAAAGGTAAAGACCACCAGATGAATGTCTCGAACCACTGGCTCACATCTGGGCAAGGTGCATAAAGCACATGTGTGAAGTGCAGCCTGCATGGAACATTTGATGTGGTAGGTTTGGGATGATCTCATCTATCTTAAGAGTCACAGCAGTGGTAAAATTCAGGTCAATGTATTTGCACAGCTGGACCTCAATGTCTTTGAAAGAAAGCCCTGAAAGGCAGCACAAAGTTTAGGAATGAGAAATACATCTTTCATGCTGGTATCTTTGATCAGGAGAAGCCAAGAACAGTGGGAAGATTATGTTCTCTCCTACGTATGGATATTGCTGTATTGCTTGGGAAATGTGTTCAGCATACACTAAATGTAGGGAGGAAAAGCAATTTATCACTTTCAAGAGGAAAAAGAGTTGCTAAGGATAAAGAATCTCATAAAATTGTAATCAACTATGAAAATTGATAGTTTGCAAATCATGAGGCTGCTGAGTGTGGGGCATCATTTCCCTTTGTCCTTGCACTCTGGAAAACAGCAGCATAAATCAGAATATTGTGTTCTTTGAAAAGGGGTTTAAAAAGCCATTGGATCCTCAGCACAGTTGTAAGGGTCCAGTAGGACACATTTTCCAGTAGCAGAGAGATGTTTTAAACAAGGATGTTTTGTTAATGTGGCTTTTCAAGAGAAAATGTATAACGCTGCAAAGTCCTTCTGAATCATAAATGGAAAGATTAAAACATCTCAAGTAAATGATTATAAATCTATTAATTATTACTAGGCCCCGGAGTATATAGGTCCTAGAGCAGCAATGTATGTCTTTGGACATATTGCCATCTGTGCTCATCATATGCTTTATCACCTGAGCTGTTTTATTGTCACGAATTGGTCTTCTCACAAAGTACTACTCAGTATGCAGTAGTAGGCAATCTACCCAATCTCATACTTGTTTGAATGCCTCTTTTTTCCCACTTTGCTTAGGATAATAGCATTTTTATACTGCCCTTGGCTGCAGGCGCAGTAATGGTTAGCAATGATATATATTCACCAAGGGAAATAGCAAAGGATAATCCATATATTCCAAAGTCTGGAGCTGAAATTTTTGCAAGTTTAAAGCAAAATGTGCTTACTTGGAATGTATTAATTTGTTTCAAGGACAATAAAAATGCATTCTGCAGTTTGCTGTTATCACAAGGCAGTTCCATGCAATAATTTGCCTGTGCAATGAATTATGTCAGACAAGGGAGAAGAAATAAAATGTTTAAAAATGGAAGGAGGAGGAAAATGGTAAGAGCAGGAATGGGGATGCAACACATGCTTTTGTAGGTGGAAACAAACATTCCCCTCATTATTCACTGGAAAAAACCACCTTGCTATAATTTCAAGTTAACTTAATTTTCATGTAGAACATTGATAGTGTTTAGGACTCCTAAACTGCCTTCTGTGCTGTAAGTCTATTGTGTTTTCAGCTTTGCAGGTAAAAGATGAGGATTTCTCACATGCCGGCTAATGTGGTGTGAGGCAAAAAAACCTTTAGGAAAGCCTAAAGCAAACTTACAAGAGAGTTCCTAACCCACACTGGTTTTGAGAGCATTAAATGGGTGGTGTCTGAGATGGGCTTTGTCTCCTTCAAGAGCTGGTTGGTGAGAAAATTGCTTTGGTGCCTTTGGCCATTTGGGGTCTATTAGAGAAGAGTGTGAAGTTGGCTGGGGGATCTCCTTCTTGCCTTGAGCTGGGCAGGCGCAGGCAGGCAGCTGTATCTAGATGAGCATTAAGGTTCCTCCCAACCTAAATCATTCTATCCTGGCAGGAGCAGAGCTCTGCACAGGGCATAGGACCTCATGGGCTTTGTTCCAAGCTGGTTTTCATGTAGGTAGCTGCAAGCTTGGGCACCCAAATCTGTCTGTAATAGGTTAGGGCAAGCAAACTTGCAGAGAGGGCCGGGATTGTCTGGGGACGAGAAAAGGCAGGTTGTGCCATCTGGAGAATAGGGAAAGTCCCTGGGGACATTAAGTGCTGTCAGTTGACTTCAGGATTTGGGCATCTGGCTTCCTTGGGTGATGTTTTTTTCCTATGCATTTGTAGGAGACAAACTACCTCTCATCCATGAGTCTGAATAAATCACATAGCCTTTCAGTGCACCTCAATTCCTAAATCATTTCGTTCTAAAAATGTTACTAGTAGCAAGCAAATCATAGGCGAGACAAGCACTGAGTGCAGGACCTTCTTAAAACCCTGTCAAAGTGGCCAGAAATTACTATCTTTATCCTGTCTAGCCTGGAGACACTGACTCGGAGAGATTCCAATTAATTTTCCTAGGTGCAGATGGAATGAGAAGCTCCTGACTCAGTGTTATTGCCCTGAATTGCTTGGGCACTGCCTCTTCAATAAACCCAGGGGTGGCTCTGACAGCTGCCAGCCATTTCCAGCAGCACATCAGTTCCTTTACTCACCTTCCACTTGATCTGGCACCTCCTGAAGTCAGGAGGAGCTGCAACCCTGACAGTAATGGGAGGAGGAGAAGTTAAAAAGCCAGCAAATGCTCTCATTTGGAATTTGAAATTTCAATTTAATAAAACAAACTTATATTTTTGATAACCTCCTGGTTAAAAAGATCTTGGGTGGTGGTTTACTCGCTGCTCTGCATCTTACAACACGTTTTCTCTTCTTCTCCAGTGAAGGAAATATGAGACAAGGAAGTAAACCCACACATCCAATGCAGAAGTGAAGTTTAAAGCCATTCCTTTGCTGAGAGTCCCCATTTTTTGCCCAGAGGCATTTTCTTTCGGATTACACTTGAGCAATCTCTCACTGTTAAAGCTGTAAAACCCAAGTAGACTTGAGGGCTTTCTGTTGTGGCTGATTTCCTTCCAAGCTGACGACTCAGCTCTGGTTAGTACTTGGCAGCTGGTAGGTAAGACAGAAGTAAAATACATCTCTCTCTGGTAAAGCCCATAAAAAAATAGATGGAAAGTGTATGCTAGTGAAGGTAATTATTTAAACTATGCCCATATGGGTATATAGACACATAGCAGGCTGCAAACACAGATTTCATTTTATTCTGAAGCAACTGTTAAGACAATTTAATTTTGCCAGGCTTGGGACCCGATGATGGGCTATGTAAAAAGACAGCACTGTGTTAGGTACCTTGAGCCAGTGGTTTCCAGTTGAAGTTTGTTATTAACTCATTCGGGTGATCTTAAAGAAAACCCACAATTTTTCCTTAATTCTCTATTAGTGCCAGCAGAGGTTATTCGTTTTCCTTTAGGAAGAAGTCAGGCTCCCACCTATCACATCCATATTTGACTCTGACCATGGTTTTACACAGCTGTACATCTTTCAACAGTTACATCCAAGTCCCAAAACCTCTTAATATAAAGTTGACCACTTGGTTATGAAACAGAGCAGTCCATGACCACCCTTGAAACACCATCAGCCAAATACAGCACATCCTCATGTTTCCTTTTATTAAATCCCTCGAGGTAAGAGGAAGGAGAATTCCACTTGTATTTTTTACTGATATTGCAATATTGCAATTTCTCCTTAAAGTAAGAGAGTGAATTGTGAAGAAAGAGCCAATGGGCGATATAAAGTCTTGTTGATTTGAGCAATGAAGGCAACATGATTGAAAATCAATGAACTTGTCTCAAACTGTAATATAATTAGTAGTTCTGCCAGCCGAGTATATTAAATAGTTCAGAGGGGCCTTCCTGAAACAAGATGAGTCATGCTTTGAAAGCCTCTCAGAAAAAAGGGAAGTAGTTTATTTGTTCAGAATAGCAGGTAGTGAATATACAGGCTATTTCCTGATGGATATTTCATTAAAATGGTGAATAATGTGCTACTTCTAATAGGCAAGAAGTCCAGTTTCTTCCTTCCTAGATTCAGTGAAGGCTGGAAGTTTATGTTGATTTTTAAATACATGAGTACTTGCCTTAGGTTTTGATCCAACTTCACTTAATTTTGATTAGTCCCTTAGTGAAAGGAAGGAAGACAAAACAAGAACAATCTAAATACAAAACTGGATATCGAGGTTGCTCCCTGACATTGGTTTATTAGTTTATTATTTCCTATTTTCTGCCCCCGAAGTTGAGCTATGGAAGAATCATTTCTGTACCAGAACGTCGCTTGTCTCCTGATGCTTGGATCAGAGCTTTTCCTCTCTGAAGCCACTGACAAGGAACGGTACTGGAAGGTGAGTTTAAATTATCCAATTCCTTGTTTCCCACAGTGCCACCAGTGATTCGTGTGTACCCGGAAACGCAGGCGCAGGAGCATGGCGTGTCGGCGAGCCTCAGATGTCACGCCGAAGGCATCCCTAATCCCCGAATTACCTGGCTAAAGAATGGCATTGATATCATGCCAAAACTATCCAAACAACTAATGCTTCTAGGTAAGAACAAAATTCTGATTAATTAAAGTATTGTAGACAGGGATTAAGGAGGATTATTTAGCACTTTAAACCAGAAGTTCCTGCACTCTGCCTAAGCCACAGTTGTTGGAAATTGTGTTACAAACCCCCTGTTCTTCGTTTTTATCTTTTTCTCCTGTGAATTTCTCAGGAAACACAGTATTGATTGATAGGAGTGGTAATGGTGTTCTGTTAACCAAGTGCTTGGTTCTCCACTGCCTCGCCGTGGTGCAAAGCAGAGGAGGAATGCATTAAATTCTTTATTCGGGTTTATTTGCATTGGAAGCAAGTCAGCTGAGAATTGGGCTGTGGTTCACTTGGCTCCTTACACCCACCT
>JBCJKH010048031.1:0-19543 GCA_039877255.1 Loriculus beryllinus | reverse complement strand
AGACTGCAACAGATACAGCAAAAGTCAAAAATACTTGCTCTATTGAAAGCCTCCCCATGTCTCTCCCCAGTCTGGCTGTGGTGTGTTGCAGCCCTCAGCCAGTGTTGGCAACACAGGTCTCCCTGAATGGCTGGGTGCAATGTCTTAAAATAAGGTCTTAGGCAATGGTTCCACTCCAGAAAGCAAAATGATAGGAGTAGAGAAACCCCTCCCAGGCCCAAGTGTTTCGTGATCTGATGAAAAGCAATTTACAAAACTCAATTTAATTTTTCTCCACTGAAGCCAAAGCATTTTTTCTTTTTCAACAAGAAGAAATAAATGAAATGCAATTTATCGTTTGCACTTGGGATTCTTCTTTGTTCGTTCCTGGCACAGAGCATGTATGTGCTAATGGAAAGGAGCAAAACATCAACTGTGATGAGAATCCCCAAAATACCTCTAGTTATGTACAGGGAAACATGTGGTGAAGCCACCCTGTTGTTGCCAGGCAATGGAAGGCGATTAAGAGCAGGAAAAGCAATTAGCAGCAGCAAGGAACACAGTTTATGAGTGTCTTTCTTACAGCAAACGGGAGTGAACTTCATATCAGTAGCGTGCGATATGAAGACACTGGTGCCTATACCTGCATTGCTAAAAATGAGGTGGGAGTGGACGAGGATATATCATCACTTTTCATAGAAGATTCAGCAAGAAAGACCCGTAAGCTTCACTTTCCATGGATTTATTTCTTTAAAGAGTATTTAAATGTAATGGTATACATGCAATGTAATGCTTCAGTCTGCTGCATGCAGTATGTTGGACTCTTACTCGTAAGGTAGTGACAGGTTTGTCTGTGCTTTGATGAGTTGATTGTATACTGGTTTGGGAAGGAATCCACAGGGAAGGTAAAATCTCCTCATCCAGGTTTATGGTGCCTTTTATGTGCCAAAAACGTACGGATATGGTACAGGTAACTTCTTTAATAAATAACAGATTTGCACTAGTTTTAGATATCAGAGAATCCCAAACCTAGTATTATGTCAAATTATATGTGGGTTCAGAAAATGAACTTCTTTGATTTCTGCACAAGACTTCCGTTAAAGCCAATTACAAGGTGAAGTTCTCAAATATTTAGATGCTTGGAAAATGTTGTGATTGAATTATTGATTTTCCCTGCATTTACGTCACTAACCAGCAAAATAGGCTTCCCTCCGTGTGAAATTATCTTCCACTTCCAAGATAAATATTCCCCCAGCTGCTCTGAACTGCGTGTGTCCCGTAGGAGTGTGGCAATGTTATCTTGACCGCACTGTCTCCAAAACACAATTAATGCAGGAGGTGATTAGTTGCCCCAGTGGAAAAGCTCCCAGCAGCCTGGTTCTTTCTAATTCTGCTCTCTTAACTACTTGGGAGATTGCTTGGGTTTATGGGGATACTAAAAGGTTAGGTGCAAATGGGATTTTTGCTACTTTTCTGGCTGTTAATGTAGAGCAAGAATTGAAAACGAAGTTAGCCATAAATATGTGCTCTCATGGCGAGTCTTTGGAAAATATATTCTATTCCTCATTAAATAGATTTATGTACTCTTGTTAATATTGCTCGTTTTCTCTTGAATACTTGAGCAAGGGAAATTACAGTATGGTGAGAAATAATTGGATCTATCTAAAACAGAAATTCAAATGCAGATGTACTTTCAAAGAGTATTTGAATCCTAAAACAGAACGTAGTTGCATGAAATTCCACAAAGAAATGCATCACAGTGTCTACCTGCCTTAACTGAAAGGCTCCTGAAAGATGTGATGTTTCCTGATTGAACCTCTACAGAAAACTAGAGCTTGTACCATACAGGTACATTACATTTGAAAGTAACGCCTTCTCTATAGGAAGATCTATGTACAGGCTAAAGTTGGCTTCATTTCAAGGGGGAGTTTTCCCATGTCAAAGGTTCAAAGTTGTCTGGAAGGAGCAAATGCATTTAAAACTCTCTCTCTTTCCTGGTATTATTTGAATGAATGTTACAAAGGGTTCACAACTGAAACAGTTCCTGTAAACATGAGTGTTAATTCAGTTTCTTGCTACAATGACAATTTTGACATTGTTTTGTTGTTTTGTTTTTTTTTTCTGTTCCTGATTATTTTCTGGCTTCCCCAATTTTCTGATGCTGCAGTTGCAAACATACTGTGGCGAGAGGAAGGTACTGCAGTAAAGTTCTTTTGTCTTAGTGATAATGTGCTTGTCTGCTTTAATAATTCCATGATGGGCCATTCTCCACTGACTTGCTGCTAACTCTATCAGCTTTCACAGTTACCAGATTAAGTACAGACCAGACATTTAAAAGCTAAACTATTCAGAAAAGAGATATCGCTCTTGTAATATAAATCGTACCTTCTGATACTTTCCCACTAAGAAATAATAGATGACCATAAAATATGTAAAAATGGAAATTTTATATAAACTGCCACAAATGTGAGTAGCCTGAAGATTCTCAAGCTGCATTAACAATTGCATGAGTGTCAGAAGTGCTCTCAAATTACCATAATTGAACAAGTAGGACATAAATCCAATAGACTGCATTTTAAGGAAGCAATTCAAGCTCTTCCTCCTCAGTAGCATGTATTGATGTTTACTAAGCAACAAAAACTGTGTTCTTGACTGTTAGGCAGACAAAAAAAGGCTCACAACAGGTTTTGCTTCCTTCTATGCTTTAAATCGATGCAGGGTAAAGGTTGCCCGACTTCTCCTTGTTTTAATTGGCAGTTAAGATCTCTAGTTTGATCAGATTTACAGTGTGCCCTGCACAAGGTCAACATCTGTGTGTCTTGGAAGCCAAATTAGAAAAGAAAACACCATCCTAACCGGCTAATTGACCCAAAGATACTATGGAGGCACTTGAAATGAAAATGTATTTGATTTTGTGCACACTTGTGCTGTCATAATGTCCGAAACACACAGTAAGATGCATTGTGCAGAGGCCTAAGGAGTTCTCAAGCACCTCTGTAAGTGCCTTGATAGTGAGTGCAGACTCTGGCTCCTTGAGGCTGTGTGTTCCTCACCAGAGGAAGGTTTTTGGGTTGAAGTCCAAGCATAAGCCAGTTCTTGCATCCACCAGTTGCATATGAGGAAGTTGGGAGCTTGGTGTCCTTCCAGCTTTGTGGGGAACCCCTGTGCGCTTACAAACTGCTCTTGACCATGCCCCCAGCCCCCTGCAAACACCTCTCCCTCCTGATGTTCCTCCAAGAAGGGCTCCCCATTCACTGTGCTTTTGGAAGGTGCAAAGATCCTTTCATACGTAGTGCCTCCAGGTACCCAAAATGACAGCTGGGCTTCATGCTCTTGGCTTGGAGCTTTCTGGATTGCTGTGGCTTGGCCCAAAAGGATTGTAGGGGCAGAAGAGAAGTGCCAGCCCTTAGTGACAGGCGCAACCTCAGCCAGGTATGCAAACACCCCATGCATACCTGCTGTCCCACTGCCTGCTGCAGACACATTCCTGCAGTAGATGCAGCAGGGTGGAGGTCATGAGATGTGGCAAAGCAGCCTAAGATAGCTCTCCAGCACTTATTCTCAAATATGCCACCTACAAGTGGCTGTGCACGGCAGTGAAGAGTATCTCTTTACTACTGATGTTCCTGTAAATGGTGTTATAGGCACTAAGAATTGCTATTTCCCTTCTGCTTGAAGTGAAATCTCTAGTGCATCTAATCAGTCCAGCATCATCCGCAGGATACTACATGGCTGTTTATATACTGCGTCCCTTATGCTCCTTTATAAAGTAGTTGGATAACCCTACCAGATGTAGTAGTAATTTTTAAAGAATCAACTAAGAATTTGGTTGCAGAAAGTCTTACTATAATTCTGCTAAACAGTATGAATGTGCTGCTTATCAACATTGCAAATTCAAGCATGAGCAATGTACAGGGAAAACATGAGCAGTAAAAGACTCACTATTGATGTTCCTAAGCAATTCAGTATCTTTAGAGCAGGTTTATTCTCCTGTCTGTGTTGTCCTATAGTAGTTGATCAGCACATTCATTCTAGACAAAGAATCCATCAAATGTCCTTTAGTATGTGAAATCTTGGCACAGAAAAAGCTGGAAGAGAGGAATGGAATTTTTGGCTTTACATTTTAATGTATTCTTTTAATTCCATTAAAATAAAAACTTATGTGTGAGTAGCAATATTAACAAATTGATTGGTAGGTTGAGCTCCTTTGAAATGATCACGCCCTTGTGCCCACAAAGGTCTATAGTAACTAAAGCTACTGGGGAAATACCTAGGTAGAATATTGTGTAAGACAAGCTGTTGCTTCAAGTCAAAGTAACAAGTAAATTAACACAAGTAATTAGCAAAATTCGGTCTATCGGTCTGTCCTCAAAAGCTTTCACAGACCGTGCATATGTTAGACCTCAAAACATGAGTGCACAGAGCATGACCAGCCAGTTAAACTGGAAGCACATGCAATATTTACTCAATGTACAAACAAGACTTTAATTTTGCACAGAGAAAGCTGCAAGTAGCCCAAATGTGAGGCAGAGACTTATTTCACATCAGTGTTCATGTCTGCAGCAAGTATTGCTTGCTTTATACCTGGGTAAAGGGAGCATACTGAGCCAGCAGGCAACCATCAGTATAGGAATGTATGTACTTTAAAAGCCAAAAGCCTTTTTGTAACCAAATTTAAGTTCTAAAATGCTTCCAAGCATTCAGGTTAAATTGAGGCAAATTATTTCAAGTATGAGGTCAGAGGAGATTACTCCCCAGTGACAAATTTGCCCTTTGATCTCAAAGTAGGGAAATACAAAAGTACACTCAGTTGGAGACTGTATTCAACTCTGGTTGTCATCAGGTGTCCTGAAGTGCTTGAAATAAAGATGTTAGAATCAACTTCAGCTAGAATGGTTCAAATAAGAATTGTTATGATTAGGGAACCGTCCCTGTTCTTAATGGGGTTTTTGTTACATGATGTTTTTTGTTACGCAGATGAGGTATGCTGCCTTTTATAAAGCCTTTAGTTTTGGAGCTAGTTGTGTCGTCCAACCTGAAATGTCTTCAATTAAAAAGGGAAAGAAAAACGTTCCTCATTACTCCCCCAGTTTCCAATCTGGTACCTGCCTCACTACTATAAATAACACAGCTCTGTGAAATTCCCTATTGCCCACCTCTGTACTGAAATAATTCCTCAAACCCAGGAGCTGCAGCAATAAAATCAAGAGTAGAGTCCGTTTTACCAATGTCCATGAGATTGTTTAGAGATGTACCCCAATCAAGACTTGGGGAATAGTTCATAAGTTATAATAAAACACATAGTTTGTCTAATGAGAAAACTGCTTCGTCTAAAAATCAGTGGGAGGATTATTCTCTAAAAAAAGCATTTGGCAAACTCCTTTTAAAAGAGAGTACCTGGATGCTATTTGGATTATATTTTAAGCCAGTCAATATTAAAACTTGCACTCATGTTACTGTAAAATAAAGTGTGGGACTTGCCAAATCACTAACTCTAAACGTAATGGGGTAAAATTATTATGAGTTTTTCTGTGACTAATTATAGCCTTAGTTCTGAAACACACCCTCATTGTTACAGGCTCATCAGATGAAATCACGCTGCTACCGTGCATGAAAATAATAATGAGCATCTTCACAACAGTCATAATTTGTTGCCTGCCTGTTTCCACTTTCTAGGATTAAAATCCTTTACTCATGGCAATATGTGCACTCATTCCAGCCAGGGTCAAACTCTGCTCTCTGATGTGTTCACTCAAGTCCCACTTAAAGAGGTGGGAGTTGTGTGCGTGCTGTGAGTGCAGATTTTGGTCCAAAGTGCCCGAATGAAATGTTTTGATAACATACTTGGGAAAAGTGAGCCCTTAGTCCATAAAGATAACTTGGTTTTGATGGAAGTTCAGTACTTCTTTTCCTACATGCATGATCCCTCACTGTGGCATCACATTTAAGGATTATGGCTCCTGTACCTGCCTGATGCCCTAACTGGGGTATTTCTGTGGTATGGTTTAGGGAGACTCAGCTTGGACATTGTCAGTACAGCAAACACCACATGCCGAGGCGTTGTGCTCTGAAGCCCCTTATTTGGCACAAAAAGAGGGGGTTTTAGCACTGAATAAAACTTCTTCTGTCCTTTCTAAATACTATGGAATTTATAAAATTTCCCCAAAATGCATTTGTCCAAATTATGTGTGTTATTATAGTGAAGTTTTGATGATGATTGAGACCTCAGTCCTGCAAACACTTAAGAGGTGTGGGAAACTGTAGATGTGAGCAGTGTCTGGAGCTGCCCTCACTGGAGCAGCCAAAGGAATTGTAAGGCTGAACGTTGTTCAGACCTGTAGAACCAGGACCTTATTTCTCCATGGGTAAAATGTAATTAATTAGAAATTACAAATTATCACATCACTGTATCATTAGCAGATAAGTACACTATCAATGTTACAGGGGTGACAGTGGTCATGGCAAACACTTAATGGGGGTGGAAAAGATGAAATGACTCTTGGATCTTTCTAACTAGACTGTTTGAAAAGATCCTGAACATTTCTTAAAGGTGCTCATTGCTGCAATTGCATGTAGCTGGAGAACAACCAAATTGCCAGTGTTTTAAGGCATTTCTGCATGGCAGAGATGACAAAATACAACCTGCTAACAGCAAAGCTATGACAGCCAGCCAGTTTTCCAAATCTCCTGGAATGCCCCAGTTGGATAAATGAGTGCTGTTGCGATGCTGAACTACTCCACATTCGTGAATTACAGTTTGCAAGATTTCAAAAATGTGTTTGTTTTGGTGGCTATAGTTCATGCAGGTAGCTTCAGAAAATAGGGAAATACAGATCTTTTCAGATATGGAGCGCTTCCGTTTTACATCACAGGTACAAGAAGCCGAGTTACCTGTAACGGTTAGTTTTAGCTGAAACTTCTCCTTCAGTTCTCAAATTATTAGCAAGCTGTTTTTAGTGAAATCATAGAAAAACCATAGTCATAACCCAAGGAAGTGACCGATGTAATGCAGAGGCTTCTTGTTATCAAATCTGGCTTTGGTATATATGCAGAAGACCTGGACATAGTTATTTGTGTACAACCACTGCCACCAAGGCAAGGCATTTTTGAATGTGTCTGTACCTCTTCACTTCTTGAAGCCCTTGTTGTGACATGAAATTTGATTTTGTGAATGCACCGACTGCATCCAACCAACCAACCTTTATGTGAGGCAGATTCTGTTTGTTGGGGGAGGAGAAAGGGTTCTTAAAAAAGTCCTAACAGCTATGGATACCTACCAAAAAGCTTCCCACTTCTTTTCCTTTATTCCCCTTCAAGGCCTGAGTGTTGGGAATATGTTCTATGTCTTTTCTGATGATGGGATCACAGTCCTTCAGCCAAATGAATGTGAAATCCGGAGACACATCAGGCCCGAAGAGAGGATTTTCACAAGTTATGTAAGTCCTAAACCCAGCAGCTACAGCTGACAGCTCTTAATCTCTTCAAAGGTTGCTGTTGCTAAAGGGCACAGTGATGTTAGAGCTTGGTGGGCTTCGTGTGGCATCCCTGAGGTGTATCATCTCCTCCTCTTGAAAATTAAGGGAACCACGTAAGTTATAAGACTGACATGGAGGATTACTGACACACGGCAGAGAATTTGACTAGTTACCATGTGAAAATGTAGGCAAAGAGTTTCACTTGGCTTGTCTGTGTATCCGTTCCCAAAAAGTTGTAACTGGGCTGTTAGAGAAAGTACAAAAGTCAGTAGTAGCGAGATGCACACATCACTCACTGCCCCCTCTTACTGACAGGCAAAGGAGTTGGCCGCTTTCTGCTCTTTAGGAGTAGTTTCCCAGATTAAACCACAGCAGGGAGGTGGGTCAGGATGCACAGAAGATGTTTGTGTCTTGCTGGTCCTCTGCATCTACCGCCGCTTAACCGCAGACCTGTGCCGTCCTTGTTTGCTGTCCAGCATTTCCTGCCAGCGCTGGGTTCACCTACCCCTGCTGTAGGAAATCACAAGGAGAATGCGTTCAGGTGTCAGTGAATGTCAGGCACAGCCTTGTCCGCAGTGGAGCTCAGTATGACAAGGGGGATAACATGTGCCTGGAGTGCTGTGAGGGCAGCGTTCTTAGTGACCTCTGTTACGTGCTCCTGTGTGGTAACATACACCATGTGTATGCTCATGGATCTGTGTATTCTCATAAAGCACAGGTGCAGAAATACATCCAGAAATGCTTTTTCAGTCATTCCTTTATTTAGTGAGGGTTTTTAAAAGGAGAAGCTGAGAATGCTGAAGAAAAGGACTTGGCCTTGCTATTAGTTTTGTGAGGGATGAAAGGGGACAATCATTATCATGAGCCCCAAAGGCTGGGTCAGGCTCTGGTGCCATGGATCAGGATCTTCTCCTGAGTCTGCATTCAGTACTTTTTAAATACCCATAAAGTTGTGGTTGATACTGTTGGGGGTTTTCCCACTGGATTTTAATATACCTTAGTAGAAATCCAGACTAATCCTTCACCCCAGGACTGGTTTATAGTTTCGTGAAGCCACACTTGAGCTGTTGCTACACAGAGACAGAAATCTTGTGTTTCTTTTTTCCCAAGAGCTGTAAATATTGAAGAGGTGGTTCTGGAGAAACAGCTTGAAAAGAACAAAGGAGAGAGGGCACTTAAGGAAAGAATGTCAGCACAGTGGTGGGCATGAAAGGGATTTTTAACGTCATTACTTGGCTGCCTTTCAAAGAGACCTCTAAGGGTCTCCTGCCGATATCATAGAGCCCTTTCCCTTGATATAGGGAGAATTGGCCTTTTTTCTCCCCTCTTTTTTACCTTTTAGTGTCTTGAGTGTTTGTCACATAGATACTGTCACCTGTCTGCAGCTTCAGGAGGGTTTCTACAGCAAAGGCTTCTTCATTTGCTGTTAGAGGGCACAAAAGCAGATAGAGCAGCTGAGCACTGTAGCAGGAAGTGGTGCCATTTCCCTGCTCTTATTGCTCGTGGCCCATGGTGTGTTGTGAGAGCCTAAGCCCCAGTGCAGAGACGAGGATGAGGAGGGCAGTTGGGAGGCTGTTGGGTGCTTGGCTCTGTGTGCGGCTGCTGGGAGCTCAGGACTGGGCTTTTGTAGCATCTTTTCGCTTGCAGTGGCGTAGGAAAGGAAGATGCAGCCAAGCTGTTGAGTCTTGTATCTTCAAGCAGTCTCCACCAAGGTACCTAAACCAACAGAGCTGTGCTGCTTAGGGGTGAAATCTTCATCCATAACCATCACTCTGGTACAGACGTGGTGTTGGTGTTGTTGTATCTTGTACCTCCCCTTTCCCTGAACAAGCTCTGCTGCTCTAACTGCCTCCCCTTTAGGGAGGTTGTGCCATTATTCAAAGTGACCCAGCTGTTGTATTGACCGGTTTTAAACCCAACGCTTTTTGCTCACTGATGTATATATGTGTTTTGTTTTACCCTTGTTTCTACACCACAGCCCTCTCCCACACAAATGCTCTTTCCAATAAAGCAGCTCAACAGAAGGGAGAGCGACAGAGTAGCCAACACACAGAGGTTTGTTGGTGAGATTATGTGTGACTCTTCCAACTCAGGGTACCAGTGAGCTCCTGCTAAAGCTAATACCAGTATTGTACAGGACTCAGTGAGGATCAGAGTCAAAATAATGGCATCAGGCAGCTGTGAACAAGATTTGGTGCAAAGCAGCAAGATTTGGTTCCTTTTGAACAGGGAAAGATTCTGTGACGGAGCAATAGACTGCAGAACTCTGCTTGTTTTGTCACTGTTTCCCTGAGCACCAGCACATTGCCCTGGACTGAAAATGACGGCTTGATGAAAAACATGAAGCTGTGATTCAGTTAATGTAAATCACTGTTTTTTCAAAGCACAGAGTGATATTTCTATTGCTAATAAATCCTGGCAGCATTGCAAGTCTCAATGAACCACGCTGTACTTCAAAGATAGACACTGCGGTTATTTAAATTCAGGGGGAGTTTGCAGGAGGTCCAGCTATTTCATGTTACTGGGTAGAGCCAAGCTGCAGTGTGGTATCTGATAGAATAATTATTTCATGTTTTTAAGGGAAAAGAAGGGGATAAATATCATCCTAATGGAATCCCTAGGGATTTTTTTTCCTATAGTTTTCAAGGCTATGTTTCTTGCTCCTCCAGACCCTGAACTTGTAGAAATTAAACCTTTTCTCCTCTTCTTTTTTCCCCCTCAGGAAGAGATCTGTCCTAAAGTAGAAGGTGAAGGCACTCAGTCCTGCCTCTGGGCTTCAGCGGTCAATGTCAGAGACAAGTACATTTATGCGACGCAGCCTAAGCTGAATAGAGTAGTGATAATTGATATCCAGACTCAGAAAGCCATACAGGTACTTACAAGGGAAAGTCTTTATTCACTGGTGACAAAAGACTTGGTACGGGATAAAAAAGTTGATCTTTGCCCAGTGGAGCTGCTGACACCGTTTGGGCCTGTGTTGCTTTCACCCATGGGGTCACACTGTGTCATTTCTGGTCTGTAAGCTTGCTGGCAGGAAAGAAACTCCTTTATGGGTTGGATATCATAATCCCAAGGGTGCATCTGCAGCCAGGCTTGCAGCTAGTGTGCTAATATAGCACTAGGATGAATTTCTGCCTCACGATCATTGAGCTGCTGCCTGACCTGTTATAAGCAGGGTGGGAAGAATGAACTGGTGTGAGTATAACTCAAGCAGAAATTGGTCCCTGATCTACTGGCTATAAGTAAAAGCGTAAGATGGAATGATGTCTAGCTAGGAAACAGCACCGAGCAGCCAGATTTTTCTACTGCTGGTTCTGCCGCTGATCTCTCAATTGATCTGAAGGTGAAGCTGCACAATGGGTGTAACAGTGGTGAATGTGAGTGCCTGCAGTAAACCAGTATAACATTTGTGATGTGCATTTGGGTCACTAAGTAAATACCTATCTCTGTTTTTTTAAGTCCTTGGATGTTGACCCCTTACCAACCAAATTGCATTATGACAAGTCCCACGACCAAGTGTGGGTGCTTAGCTGGGGTAACATGCGGAAGTCCTCACCAACGCTGCAGGTAAGTCCTTATTCAGCTTAGCTTTTGCCCTTCCTTGGCTTGGCATCATTGGTAGCAAGCTGGTGCCTGGTTGGTTGCAGGTAATTAACAGCATTTAATGGCCTGGATATAAAGTTGCTCTTTCATTTGCATATCTAGTGTGTTTTATTCATCCCTCCTCCGTCCATCCTCCCATATTTTTCCTGCTGTTTAATTTGTTTTTCAGCAATGACTGTGCTGTAGGCTGGCAGCAGGACTGCTTTGTTGCCAAGGTCTGTTTTGTTTTAAGGCTGGTGACAGAGCCAAGTGCTATAAAGTTGTACAGCAAGGGCTGACTGCGAGCAGTATAAGCCTGCTATGCTCTAAGGCCCAAGGAAGATGCCAGTGGGGTCCCTGGAGCTCCTCCATGCTCAGCACCATCAGACTCACAGTGATATTGGGGCACAGTAATGCACATATGTTTAGACAACTGAATGAACTTCTATTTCTGGATTGCCCCGGAGGATTCATTCTTCTGTTGATGGCACAGAAACATTAAGTGTAGACGTCTAATTGGGCATTTTGCTGCTGCTATACGTCATATGACAGAGTTGACACCAGAGCTGATTTGATCCAGCTAGACATACCCTTCTCTAAGTGTTATTTTCCTGCACTTGATTCCTGGGAACATAGGTGTTATGTGGATACTCCTTCTACCAGAAACATTTGCTTGTAAGTCTACACTCGAACATTCCCCAGCAGCAGAGAAGGTTGACTGTGCTTTCTGACTTAAAAACCTATGTATCTGCAATCCATGTTCTTTGTGGGGATGTTGCCCCATGAAGGTGGGACAAACCATCCCCACCAGCCACGTGCTTCATCTATGATAATGGCTGCAGCCTGCAGACTTTTCCTAGCAAAGAATAGACTAGCAACAAAACATGGGCATTTTCAGGAAAGACACCAAAAAAGAATAGGGACAAATAAATGAAGCTTTCTGAGGCAGTGCTCCACCTGGGGATGAGCAGTTTCCTGTACAGGGCATAAGGAGATAAAATTGGCTCTCTTTACCCTCTCTGACTTAATTTCTTCCATCCAGCTGTGAGAGGTTTCTGTAATTAAAGGAGACATGGCACAAGCATGTGATTATTAAGAAGAACAGACCACCTGCACAGTTGGAAACTTGCTCCAGCTCTAAGATAGTCCTTTCTGTTATGTTTATGAAGTGCAGTTGCTTGTGTAGGCAGTGAGATTAACATCAGCAGCAGATCTCTCCTTTTTTCCAACCTTCTTTCCCAAAAGGTGGGCAGTGACTGATCTGGTGAAGGTCATTCTTAACCTGCAGTGGTTAGATACAGACATGTAATAAAACATCTTCTTTTAACAAAGATGCTTCTGCTGAGGTTGATCTAAATTCCCACTCGTTCTTTGGAAGTCAGGGATTTATCAAACAGCCTGTGCAACCAACTAATGGGATGCTGTTGTTTAGCCATTACTGGCCTGTGGGAAGCAAATGTCTGGCTTTGTGAAAGCCCTGTGCAAGAGAGGGCATCTTTCTTGAGCAGTCTAATTGGAAGAAATCAAAATGGCACGACCAAAACAGCTGTCTGAACTAAACCTTGTAGGGATTTAACACTTCCTTAATGAATTATGTAGCTATAAATTCAAAGCAACCCCTGTTGCACATTAGAGAAGCAGAAGTTCCTAATGAATGGACTAATGTCATCTTGAACCGAGCACGCCATTTGAGTATTTGACATTTTAACTATTGAGAACTTCCACCTCTCTTTTTCTGGGATGATGGAGGAGCTGAGTTCCCAGGGCCATGGAGGTGGGTGCTGGACAGCATGGAGAGGGGACAGCCAAAGGGTCTTTCACTACCTCATCTTGAATTATATATGGTACAATACGTGGATGAACAGTTCTCCTTCAAAGTAATAATTATCTGCTGTGAGTTAGTGTTTGATCCTTCAAGCTGGTAAATTGTATCTGTGCATATGAGTGAGATTAATAAATTTGACCGTGACATAAATGTTTATTTTAGACAGTGAGGAATAAATTGTAGTCTTAGTGTTGTCATACTACTTCAGCTCCTGCACGACTGCTCTTTCTCGAGGTACAAACATCTTATGAAAGTCACGTTGTGTACTTACCTTACAAATGTCAAGCCTCAAATGCTATTTATTAGCACACCTTCTTCAAGACAGCTACACCAAGCAACATTTTGAAGTCATTAATCAATTTGTGTCTACTACATCCCTGGAAAAAGCCACTCGGTGCCATGTATGGCTATGGAATTTGTATTTACCTTTCTACCTTATTCACTGCCTTTCCTGTACTCAACCTTGTGTGTGTTTGTTGTAGGTAATACCAGAGGCAAGCGGAGGGGAGGAGCAACATGTTATCCGCACACCATTTGAAGGAGTGGATGACTTTTTTATACCACCTACAAATCTTATTATTAATCACGTTAGGTAAGAAATTGTCTGTATGAACAGCAACTGACCATGGTGCTCTCTTCTAGTGGGCATCCTTCTAGCACTTTACAAAAGTGAATGAATGAATTCATGATCAAGCTAACTACTCTTATTGATTGAGCAAATTACTAATAGTTATTCAGTGAATCAATGAAACAGCAAGAAACAAACCTGCACTTCCTTAGAACATGCACAGGCATTCAAACCTCATCTTGGTCAGCCATGCAAAGTATGCTGCCCTGCTTGGTTGTGCTGGTAACTTGATGGCCAAAAAAAGTTTCCTTTCCTGCTTCAAAACTGCTCTATGGATCTGGGCATAATAAACCTGTGTCAAAGATTTATTGCCTGAAATGGTAAAGGTTCCTTCTGCCTGAAGCATAAAGCATGGTTCTTCCATATATTTCCAACTTGTTCAAATACTGGATCTCTGTGTGAGGAGAAAAATAATACACACTGCATATTAAAAACCCCACCTCTATGAACCATCAGTTTTGAATGTTGAGGTGGTGTAGTGGTTAATGAGATTGTGTAACTAACATACTAATAACTTGGACTAATACTGGCTGCTTCCCAGCGGGCACAAGAAGCTTCCCATTAACATCATCAAAACTGATGATAACTGCAAAGCAATTTATACTGTACTTACCATGTTATAACATAACAACTCTAATCATCTTCTGTCCCCAATGTAGTTTAACTAAGCTAGACACTCAAAAACTGATAATGTAACTCCTTGCATTCATCTTAGGTTCCCTGCTGTGAACACCGAGGACAGGGGGGTCACACTTGAATGATTGTGTGTTGAATCTGATCCAAAATAAATAACTTTGCTTCCTGAAACACAAACTAATGAGACATACTTCATGGCTGTCACTCTCAATTTCTCCCTACCTCATTTTTCCACTTTCCTTTCAAAATATCCTTATGACTAATAGTAGTGCCAGAAGGTAGATGACTCTGCTGAATGCTAAAGCCTGAGATAAGAAGGTATAGTCTGGGTTCAAAGGCAGGAGGGTGGAATAATTACACTATTTATTTTGTTTCATTGTCTTTTTGCTTTGGTATGATTAATTGGCTGCATACAGACAGACAATCTTCTTTAAGAAATACTACATGTAGATAATTGTTTATAGTTTTCCATGTACAAAGCAGAGAATGCTCAGCCTAATTTCCTGTTGCATTTGTTCAAGGCCAGATCTTTGTCCATTCTCTTACCCTCAGCACTGAAAAATAATTGCTCCCAGTCTAATGAGACTTACTGAGATTATGTTCTAAATTCTCCACTCAGAAACAATCAGTGGCAATCCCAGCATTTCCCAGAAAGGTGACTATTAAAACAATCTCTTCTGCAAGCCAAAAACTGTTTGTATGCAAATATTGCTGCATAATTATTGCAGCTGCCTGTTATTTCAGATGGGTATCTAGGAATGTATCTGTTTTTATTAGTTCCCAGGCTAGATTGTTGTCTATTAAAACCTCTCCGAGTGCAAGGTTTTCAGATCACAGACTGCAAGCAAGTGCTGCACCTCTTCTGCAGCCATGTGCTTGTAAAACACATTCTGGCCCACTTTTTTAAAGTTTATGATAAGAACCATTTTTTAACTTCAGGCATTTGGCCAAGTATTAAGGAAGTCTTGGGGGGGAAAAAAATGCTGTAAGGGAAAGCATTTTTTAAAGTGTACTTAAAATGCATTCATCCAGGGGAAATACAAGTGTCATATCCAATTTTCCCACACACAGTGCACTGCAAGTCTCCACTGCAGATATTTTCTGAAATCTCTCTAATGGATGTGAATATAATGGGAAAATGAAAGGCTCAGCCCAGTGGTTTTCATGGGATCATACACTAGAGTGGCTCGTTCTTTAGGAGTGAAATCATTGCAGAGTGTCTCCTTGACAGATGAATTAAGAATAAAAAAATAAACGCAGTGTTTCAAAGCAAAAAATGTATTGTCTGTACACAAGGACATTGCAGTTCATATTTCCCAAAGCAACTGCATCTGTAAGAGAAGAGATACAAAACTGAGCACTCCATTTCCTTCTGTCTGCATTGAATGGATGAAAAGATACTGGATGTAAAATTAGTTTGAGTAAGTCAGTATCAGTGACCTGTGAATCCAGGTGAACACAAACAGGCTGTTTCTGTGGGCTCCCTCTCAAATTAAGCCTTAAACCTTTCTTGGCTATTCTTGACCTTTTCTTGTCTTCAGCAAAGGTCAGGTGTGCTGCAGCATGTATCTTCTACAGAACATTTATTCCGTGTTCACTGTTGTCTGCCCTCTCTTGAAACAGAAAACAAAGACACTTTTTCTTCAGTGCACCCTGGTTATGTTCCTTGAGAAGTGTTTTACATTCTTTCTGTGCTGGCAGGATGGGGTTTCACATAGTCTGCCCTCCACCTCAGCCGTGTCACTGGTTCCCAGGCACTGTGGGGAGCAAACACACATCACAACTACCCACTGGTGCTGTAGTATAAGAGATGAGGTTGGACATGGTCTTCTCTCAGTGGTTATACATAGAGCTCAGAGTTGTTCTCTGGCCCCAACTTGGCAGTGATGTACTTTATTTAGAACAGGTTTCTGCTTGGGATTGAAGAACTCTTGAGTATATGTTGAATTACCATCTTTCTAGACCTGAATCAGATTACACACAAAGCTTGTCAACAGTAGCCTTGATTATTATTCCTGTTGGAGACTGATCTCCCCAGTAAGATTTCAGCTCTTGAAGACGTTATTCAAAGCAGATACTCAAGCTTCCAGGATCAGGTTGCTAATTTTAACTGAAATGTATATACCTCCTTTTAGTACGTTTTAGAAGCAGTAAACCAAGAGATTTATTACTGAAAAGAGTCAGTTATTATTGCACACGCTTCCAAAACCAGCAGCATAGAGTTTCCCAGTTCTGCTGACTTTTGTCTTTCCTCAAGCACCTCACTGTGTCTCCAGAGATGACTTCAGTGTCATGTTTTCTATTTCAGGTTTGGTTTCATCTTTAACAAATTGAAGTCAGCAGTTCACAAAATTGACCTGGAAACTGTGACCCACATCAAGACTATCAACTTCAGAAACCATAGCTGCATACCACAGACCATGGCTTATACCCACCTGGGCGGTTACTTCTTTGTCCAGTGTAGGAAGAATAGGTCGATGGCTGCATCACCACAGCTCATCATTGACAGTGTCACTGATGCTGTCATCGGCCCCAACAGCGACGTGTCGGGCACGCCGTACATCTCACCAGATGGACGCTATTTGGTCAGTGTGGATGAAGACAGTGGCAGGATCAGAGTCCAGGCTCTAACTGTCCGTGGGGAAATCAAGTTGATTTATGACTTACAAACAGACATACACATATCTGATCTGACATTTCAACCCTCTTTCACTGAAGGCAACCAGTACTATATATATGCTACTTCACATTTGCAAACAGATGTGCTTTTTGTAGAGCTGTCAACGGGGAAAATGAATGTACTGAAGAATTTAAAGGACCCTATCACATCCAAAGACTGGCCCTGGAGCAGCTACAACAGAATTGTGAAAGACAGTGGATTATTTGGACAGTATCTCATTACACCAGCTAAAGATTCATTGTTTGTTATAAATGGGAGGCAAAATACATTACGCTGTGAGGTTTCAGGTATAAGGAGGGGTAACACAGTGGTCTGGGTTGGGGAGGTATGAAGGGCAATAGCAGTAGAGCCTTCAGCAGGCAAGTACTGGTTGGACCTTTACACTGCAACAACTGAGCAGTAGCATTGTATATTTTTACACTGGGGGGAAAAAATAAGAAAAAAAAACAAAAAACCCTGTATAGGCTTCATGGTACAACACTGGTCTACTTGCAAGTTTTATAATATAAGGTATGCTCTGCTAATAGGAAGTGGTTTTGAAGGGATGTCTTTTATTTGGGGGTATGATTTGTGGTTATGAGAAAAATGCTGAAAAGCGAATAATATCTCCACTGAGATATCATATAAGCCACGAAACCTAACGATTCTGTAGAACAAATCCCATTTTGAGTTTCCATACTGAGGAGCTTTTATGTTATGCTCAAGCCATCCGTTTTCTTTCCTGTATACCTTGCCCATTCCCTACCCCAACACAGACTACAGAAGCAAGGACTGCAGTTAAAATTCACCTTTGGATGATGAGGGAAACTAAGCATCACAGAGTAGTTTTCAACCCACAGAAACCTAGGAGAGTGATTTAATGAGAACTGATCAGTTTTCTCTGCAGGACGGCTTTGGGAGGATTCACAGATGTGATTTCAGAAGGAGGCATAACAGAAATAGCAACTGTCAGCTCGCTTTCTTCTGCGCTTAATTTTGCTCTTGGTACTGCTGAAGGCGATGTTACGAGTCCCCCCTGTCTTCTAATGCATATCTGTGTGATTGTATATGAGAAATCTGGCATGAAGTATCCAGGCCATTAGAGTGAGTAAAAGCCCAGAAACGCTGAGGGGGGTGTCAGAGTTTGTGAGAGATACTGTGGAGAAGGAGCATTAGTCTTTCAGCAGCTTGTGAGTGGGGTCAGCTTGGCACAATATGCAAAATCTGCTCTTTGGGGGCAGAGAATTAGTTATGGTTATTCCCACAAGAGGCAGCAACACTCCTAGAAATTGTTGGTTTCTCATTAAATGTTTAGGAGCACTGAAGTCTCGGTTCTTCATAAAACAATAGCATACAATGACAGAGCATATTTTTAATAGAAAACTCACTCATTTTCTAGTCATAGCCTTAATTTGCCTCCTTTTTTTCAGATATCCTGGGAAATAATTTTAATGTGTGCTTTTTTTTTCCTTCCCATTTATACTGCACTTGTTTATAGTTAATTATCTGTTAGTTATGAGCAAAGAGCTTCACGTAAAACCAGCTGAATTACCCTTGAACGCAACAGCTGACACTGAGAAGTTTCTGTTGGGTTCCCATAAAAACATGGATCCATTTGCACATTTGGAAGATAGGAAAACTTTTCTAGTGCATCTCGGTAACTTTCTCTATCCGTCACCATGAAGTAATCAGGGCAGGAGCAGCCTTGGCTTGCAAGGCAGTGCAAACCAGATGAACACCACTACCACCATGCGTGGATGCATCAGAGCAGTTGTAACCCATGTACCACTTTGAAGATGTGGTCTTGAGGTGGGTGAAACCTCTCTCTGAAAGTAAATATCTGTTCCATGGGAGCCACCCATCACCCTTTGGAAAGACCCAGTTTGTTTAGTGAATGATCCCGTTGACCAGAGTTCCTGTGAAAGCAGCTGCTGAGCGCATCCCGTGATATATAGTGGCACATCAATTACTTTCCTCCACAGATGTTTAAAGTCACCCATTTCACAGTGCACACAGAGGGATTGTAAATGAGAAGTGTGCAGACTAACACTGGCAATCTTTGCTTTAAATGTTAAACTTTACTGAAGAGTAGCATTTTAGCATGGCTGTAGACCTGAAGTAACTGAAACAATTTCAGTTCTGTAGAGATTATGTAAAAATCTGTTCTGACAGACAAAAAAGGGGAGCTGAATCCTATGAATTCATGAAACATGGAGTCCTTGAGATTGCCCTTCAACACCCATAGGCTGAAATCTCCATCTCTTTTCACTTATGAGCCATAGGGGTTAGAAGAGACTATTTCATCATTGCAACACAGGCATATAAAACAGATGGGCATAGCCTTTAGCAATGCATGGTGTCCATGATTTTCTACTCATCCAGTTAGGAAACATACCCATGTCAAGGAAAGGAGAAGACCAGCTTTGTAAGTACCTTGAAATATGCACAACTCCTTTCTTGAACAGAGCTGTATCCATACATTGCTGTCATCCTAAATGTGTTTTACCAAGGCCAGACATTGCTCTCGTGTTATCTTTTATGACTTCTTGACTATTTTATTATGCCTATGGTAAGTTTCCCTGTAGAGACGTTCATTGTGTCATAGATCAAGCAAATATTACTTTTTTAAGAATATTTAAAAGAAAACCCTGTATATATCTGTTCAGGTAAATATTCTTGGGGCTGGTTTATATATAGGCTGTGAAAGATGTGTAACAGACCTCACTTCTTCCTGTTTGTCTATTGGAATAGCGTTCACT
>JBCJKH010048027.1:88868-110615 GCA_039877255.1 Loriculus beryllinus | reverse complement strand
AGGGACTGTAGTGACAGGACAAGGGGTAATGGGTTAAAGCTTAAACAGGGGAAGTTTAGATTGGATATAAGGAAGAAGCTCTTTACTGTAAGGGTGGTGAGGCAGTGAAATGGGTTGCCCAAGGAAGTTGTGAATGCTCCATCTCTGGCCATGTTCAAGGCTGGGCTGGACAGAGCCTTAGGTGGCATGGTTTAGTGTGAGGTGTCCCTGCCCATGGCAGGGAGGTTGAAACTAGATGATCCTAAGGTCCTTTCCAACCCTAACTATTCTATGATTCTATGTGTATTTGTGTAATCACGCTAATATTACCAAATTGTAACTTCTTTAATTTTAAGGTCTTTTGATTATTTTTTTAAGTATGGGTTAATGAATTCTTTTTAAAGACAACATGAGAAAAGTTACAGCAAAGTTATTTTTTCAGGCCATCCTGCAACCAGTGAAACCTCTAAAAAATACATATACCATACAAAGACATTTGACATGTATATCCAGGAGAGATTTATTCAGGGTATCAATTTTAAGGTATTTGATGCTTTCATGCCTCTAAAGAATGTCTGTGCTTTATCAGCTGAGTGAAAATGTTATTTATTAACTTAACTTTTTTTTTTTGTTACTATTAATAAAAAATCCTATGAAGTGGAAATGATAGGTGATCCGTGTCCTGAACCTGTGAAAGGGGAGTGAAAATCTCCCTGTTTATGGTCAGAGAAATACATTCAACTATTTTGTTTGTGCAGTTACCTAGTAGGATATGCAAGCACAAGGTTTTGCAACTGGAAGTGCTAATTTGTTAGCATTTTTTCTGAATCTGTCTATGGCACCCTTTGAGAAACTATGTCTACATAGTGTGTATCTCCCATTTTCCAAAGTTCACTATGTCTAAGTTTTGAAATAAGCTGTTGGATGGTTTTCCATAGTTAAGAGTTTTATCTCCAGCTCAATACAAAGACTAGAGAGCTGTGCACATCATCTCCAATTATCTGTGCATCCTTGTTCTGTGAGCAGATTTTTAAGCAAAGCACTTCATTGCACATCTATTGTCTTTTTGCAGGTGATGTATCACCCATCAGCATGTCTCCCATCAGTCAGTCGCAGTTTATTCCACTTGGGGAAATCCTTTGCTTGGCCATCTCAGCAATGAACTCTGCCCGAAAACAAGTCACACAAGAAGCACTAATGGAGCACCTAACAACCTGCTTCCCAGGTAACTGGACATCAATAAATCATTGGTCAGATGGGCATATGTCTGTAAAAGGGCAGAATATCCAATCCCTACCCAAAAGGTTGCTTATCTTTTTGGCTTGCTTAAAGCAGAGAATTTCAGTTTTTGATAGCCTGTTTTTCTTCACTCTTCTGGATGGGAGTATTAAGTAATCCTGAGATGCTACCCAAAATAAAAGGAGGCTTTAGGATTCTAATGACCTTTCTTATGACCTTTTCTTTATTCTTAAACATATGGAGAATTGAGTTCTCTTTTGACAGGGCCATTCTTATGGGATGCATTTTGCAGGGTTAACTCATGTCTTTATGTAAACATTAAAGATTACTTGTGGTAATAAACAGCAAACTGTATCAGCTTGGGACTTTTTTCAGACTGGTATCAAAATCAGCTTATTTGTGGTTTTTCTCACAAAATGAACTCTTTATCATCATAGTCAAAAGAGTTTAAGACTTCTGTAATAATTACGGAGAGCAAAGCATGTGTCGTAACCAGAGCAGGCTTATTTCCACCTTGTGGCTTTCAAGCCAGTTGTAAACTTGAAATCGTAACGTCATTCAACTAGTTCAAGTGTCGTTGTCTAGTCTGTGCAGAGATAACCTCATGGGGGTCCTTGTGTGGAGCCGTCTCTCTTAAAAAACGGTTTTCCCACATACTGTATCTTTTCCTTCACCTAGGACAGACTCTTGGAACTGGTGGGGTAAGTAAGTAGCAGAGTCCAATGATGATGACATGCCTGCTTCAGGGAGAGGTTATATTTAAACAGAAAGGAGATTGCCAGCCTGTTTTCCAGGGCTTTTCAGAGCCTTCTGGGACACAGTTTTGGATTTGCTTCTGTACTGCCCTCGCTTGAAAAATCTTTAAATCTTTTTTCTTTTTTTTTTTTAACTTGACAGCTGTCTGTATGACTGAAAGGCTTGCAGAGCAATACATACACTTGGTGTGTTCATAAATGCTGGTGTACTGTTCAGAAGATATTCTTGTCAGCATTTGATAATATTAATTAAATGGTAGAATGAAAATGGCTTGGATTAAAGATACTGTAACATCAAAAAAAAGGAAACCTATATTAAGAATGTACTGTTGAATATGCTGCTTCCGTACTGCAGTCTGTATCTGGAGTTGGTGAATCGTGCAAAATGCATCTTGTAGAGTTATCTAAAAGGGTGGTGTAAATGCATTGGGCAGAGGTTTACTGCTCTGGAAAGCACAACTTTTTCACCTGTGCTTTGTGTGATCCTGACCAAGATGTTTAACTGTTCTGTGCTTGAGTTAAGAGTTCTCTGAACTAGCTGAGAAATTTCACTGTTGTACCTCTTTTACAGCTGTAGAAAGCAGCTAATTAAAAATGCTTCAGTAGGAAAACTTCTAGTGCATCTGCCTTGTCTAGGCAGCCTAACCATAGCCATGTTTTGATGTCTTGAATTTTTTTGCTTACGTTTCAGAGCAAGAGTTACTTAAAGCCTTGAAGGTTACATGGCTTTTGCTGTAACTGGGACTGAATTCTGAGATTTTAAAATATAATGCTGGATTGAGAACTGTGTTTGGAATAAACAATTCTTTCTGACATTTAATAATTGTGCTTTGGAAAAATGTACTGCAAGTATATTTTGTAAATACTGGCTTTCTGTCCCAGTTCGTGGGTTTGTTTGTCAGGGTTTTTTTTGAGTATGCTTGGCTGATTTGAAAATAGGAGTAAAAATTGTAAGGGATAGAATGCAGAGAAAGCAAAGTTCACAATTATAATTCCAGCTTAATTAATTTTGATGATTTTTTTCCAAGTCAGGTTTGCAAGTATTTTTCCAATGGTTCTATCAATATTTTTATATAACCATTATTGTATGGTGGACATGATAATTTATTGTGGCATCCCTTGGGTTTCCAGGGAGCATGACTTGTGTGTTGTGCTATTCTTGCTAGACAGGACCATGCATCAAAGATAATTCAACAGGCTGGATTATTTTGTAGACTCTGCTCAGAAGCAGCCTGAGGCAAGTTAGCACACAGTCTCTTGCTGCCTCTTTATTTTCCACTAGCCATGAACTTGTGCATCTCTCAAGTCTGAGATTAAAAAAAGGAGAGCCTTGTTTTTCCCACCTCACTTCCCAAAATGTAGAGAAAATTATCTAAAAAAAAAAACCCCACCACTAAGCCACCTTTGTCCAGTTCTTCCCCTCGAGAAAAATGCCTTTCTCTCCCAGCCCCGGCATGTTTAACACAGCAAACATACATATTCTCTTGGTGTAGAAGCATTATCCAAAGTATGGTCCTTTGTAATAAACACAACCTCTTCTTATACAGATATTTTTCACTTGTCTGTCTGGGCTCTCATAAATCAGACGTGGCTTTTTGAGCCCTTGTATTCACTGTGGCTAGTTTAAAATATCTGATGTTCTCCCATATTCTGATAGTTTAATTTTCCTAATTAGGTGCTGATGCTCTGAGAGGAAGGAGAGCATTACCATTGTAAATGTATCTGTCATTGTCACATAACCTCTCTGTATCTCACCCTGCAGCACCACTTGTCTGCCTGTGTTGTTTGTGTTTTAATGAACAGATGCTTCACTGCGTTTCATGGAGTCTATAAATTTCCTAAGACCCCAAATGTTATTCTCAAACTGCCTAAGAATAATAAACCTTTTTCCTCAGTGCAGGATCTTACACTTGCAGTTTAGCCCTCTAGTTTGCTGAGCCATTGTGCAGGCATAAATCTGGGCCATGGCTCTATCTGAAATAAGGTATGCTAATTATTTATAACATCACATAGCAACCACTCCACATCCTTAACTAGTATTTCATGAGCCAATCAGAGTATTTCTTTTATCCCTTGTTAAGCCTTCGCATCAGCTCAGGAGAAAATCATTTTAGCAGAGTTAACACCATTTAAATACTACTTCATATGTACTATTAATGAATTTATTTTATTGAAAAAGTTTGTAATGATAATGCACATTTTATTTGTGGCTTTTGTTACTTGTCAGGTTTTTAGAAAAGCAAGAGGGCCCCTGCTGCATGTGCTTCCATTACTCTAACTTAGAAATAAACAATGAGATGTTTGTACAGCCCTACTTTATAATTTATTGACCATGGTTTAAATCCCTTACATTAAAAGTGAATCTTTTAAATCCAGTATAAGGAGCTAAGAATGTAACCTCTGTTCCTGTGTTTGGCAGCCAGCCCCTCTTATCTGTATGAGCCTGGCTGAAGAAAGCATCAAGCCTTAGTCTATACTGCCGTTAGTAAGGATTCCCCCCCCCCCTTTTTTTTTCACCCTCCAATTCTGACCATGTACTTCTTAAAATAATTGTAAGGTGTTCAAAATTCTGGTGCAGAAAGTATTTATGTATTGCATTAGGCTGCTTTTGAATTAAACTGATTCCCGAAAGCTGGCAAATTCCTCTGACATTCACCTTCATAACTGTTCACTCTTTAAATACGTGAAATGTATATGTAGCACTTAAACTAAGTGTTTTACATTAACTGAGTTCGCTCTAGGTCAGTGTTCTTTGTGAGCAGCAAACAAGACTTAATCTTCTGTCTGAAAGCTCAGTGGATGGCATAGCAGACTCTCTTGAGATGCAGAAAATGTACATGTCTGATGATTCAGTGTCCAGACAGTTTCTGCTTTTGAATTATTAAACCACTACATAATCTTAAATAACACCACTTCTGTCATGGAGTATTTTATATGCTAGAGTCTCTAAACTACTGGGTTTTATCCTCTTGTCCCTATTTAATGGAAAAAGGGAGAGCATAAGGAGACTTTTGAATGCAGTGGGATAGGTTACTTATACACATGGTGTGAGCAGGTTGCTGTAAAGAGAAAAGTCTTGAGAAAGCCAGGAAATTTGTATTTAAAATAGGAACAGTGGGAGCCACAGTAGTGTCATTGCTCCTGTCCACCACAGAGGAAAGCCTAATTTGAGATAGGGCTTAGAATTAGTTGGCAGCGCTGAGCACCAGAGATTCGCATCTGCCATCATCACTGCTGGCTTAGTGAACCATAGGGATGTGCTGTATGCTGGGAGTAATAAAAGTGATAGTCCCCAGCTCCAGAGAGAAGGCTGACACAATTAACTTCACAGCATCATTGACTGCCCAGGCACGCTTTTGGTTTTTTCCTAATGGTGTTTATTTCCACATTCTCTGTTCTCAGGACTTAGTCAATTAATGTAAGTACTGTGCATCCAGTGCTTAGAGACTCATTTACCCAATACATTGTAGTCATTATGGTTTACTGGGTGGAAGGTACATATTACTATTTTTACCATATATTTGCAGTGCATTTTTGCCTAAGTTAGTGTAAAACATCAAAAGATCCATTTAAATCTCTAACTTTTCTGTAAACTCCTGGAGAATGTTTTCCTTTCTCTTATATTTGTTCCAATGTTTTTGTAACCGTATGTTAAGAAAAGTTTTTAAGCAAAAGAAGGATGAAGAACCAAGTTCTCACAGTCAAAGGTAGGTATGTGTTGAGCTTTTGTTGTGTAAGCTCCTGGAAAATGCAATGGATCAGTCAGGTCTGTGTAGAGACAGGAAGAGAGATAGGCTGCTGCACAGCAAGTGCATCTCAGTTGGACCAGGATTGGACCCTCCAGTGCATTTTCGGCACAGTATCAAGAAGCACATGAGTTTGAGTTCAGGATCATCCACTTATGGTGATGTAAGGCATAGTGGAAAAGGGGTGATATTACCCAAGCAGACACCACAGGACTGAAGAGGTTAGATGATGACTGCTGGTTGTTACGGGCATTGAAATCACTCTTCATGTCCTGTGCTTTTCTGAAAGCTCATGTGGAGGGCTCGCCAATTGCCACTGCCTCACAGTCCAGGGGAAGCTCAGCATATTGCTCTTCATTGTAGAGAGAGTCAGGACTGTGGGCTAGGGAGGAGTAGTCCTTTTTTCTCCAGCTCTTTGGATTTCACCTTTTCCCATCTGTTGCCATTTCTGGCATCTTTGCTCATCCAACGGTTCGGGGGGGGGGGGCTCTTGCTAGGATTATCACATAAGTTGTGAACACCACATGAAAAGGGGAGAAAATGCACATCCCTGATTCTCCATTTCATTTGCATATTTCTTCCAATTTTCAGTCTCAGTTATTCTCTCAAATTATATCCTTTCTTTACCTCTTCTACTTCTGTGTCTGGAGCAGCTCAAGTCTTTCAGCTTGGTGGACTACATTTACTGTCTCCATGTACTTCTCACTGGCACCTTCTCTATTGTAAATGCTTTCACTCATGTGTCCATGTTAGTCCTAACACTTTGCTGTTTCCATTGTAAGATTTTTAGTTACAGGTATTACAGGTCATGAGCAGTATGGTCATGTCTCTAAATTCAAACAACATTGAAAGCTAAAGATAAGAATACTTATTATGTTGCCTGCAACCCAGTAGTAGCAAGGAAGAGGGTGAGTTAAGGAATTGGTACAACTTTTCTATTTCTTGTCGTTAATCTTTTGACAGTGTGTTGGTCACAGTGCCAGAGCCCTTGCTGTCACCCTCATGCTTGCTAACACAGGGAGATCAGTGAGCTTGCAGGCTCCAACCTTTGACACATGGGAGAAGAGCTGGTGAACAGACACTATGTGCCACTGAAGATACTCTGTGGCAAGTACACCTGCTGGAGAATTTTCCATGAAGTATTTTTGTGATAAGCATATGCTTTGTTGACATGTTTGTGCATATGTGATTCCATGGAATTTCTGTTCTTTAGGATAGTCAGTTTGACTTGACAAGGCCCTGGCCAACTGGAACCGAGTTGGTCTCTTTATGAGTAGGGGTGTTGAACAGATGACTTCATGAGGTCCTTTCAACCTACTTTAGGTTGTTGGATTGTTTGGTTTTTGATTGGTTTTGTTGAAAACTAAGACCCAGAGTAAATAATATTTACTTTTTTATTTTAAAATAGACCATCTAAACTTCTAGAAAAAAAATCTCAACTTCTAGAAATGTAAACCAAGTCAGAACCCAGCATTTAGTTAAAATTCAAATGCATTTGAGTTCAACAGAATGTATTGATTGAAGATAGCTTTTTCCACTGAAAATTTTGAAGGATTTTTGTTTCTATTCAGCGTAAACAGATTTTTTTTAAACAAGCTTTTGAAAAATCTCTTGTTTCCTCAGCTCTAGATGGAACTTAATCCTGTGCACAGCAGATTTGGTCCTGCACCACTGAACCCAGTGGGAGTACTGGTGGTGGGAAGGTCTAGGCTCACAATGCCAAATCTACTATGTGGCTGATGCAGCATTGATGCAGAGTTGTCATGCTTGTCCCTGTCTCAATATGTGATATATGCACTTAGGGAGTGTTCCGCACATCTTACATGAAGGGCAGGTAACTCTGAGAAGCAAATTTTCAGTAGCTACATCTGTAACTTCCATCACAGTGGAAAAGTCTGTTTGGGTAAGATGAACTGTATCACTTAGGATGTGTCTTTTTTTTTTGATCAGCTGCTATAGTTGAAACATGAACAAATCTGTTCAGGTTTGTAATAAAGGCACAGACTGAGGGAATAGATTTTTTCTATGTAGTATACTTGTGTGGAAAAACAGTTTAGGCATCCAGAGTAACAACCACTGTTGTATACGTCACTGGGCATTATAATAAATACTTCTGGTGAACTGGGATATAAATACTTAATTGGAAGAAGAAGAAAAGTTAAATGTTTCCCCTGACACCCTTTGGCTTCCAGTAATTCCATCTCGTATCTTAAGGTCACTTGCAGAATGGAAGTGACTAGAAGTTCTCTCTCTCTCTCTCTTTTTTCTTTTTAATGCTCCATTCATGGCCTCCTTTCTAATTAATAATTGACATGTCTGAAGTGTTAGAGATAAATGGGAAAACAAACAGACAAGAGAATGCCTAACAAAATGCTTTACTGGAGTTGTTTGTTCAGCATATTGCAGCTTGCACATTGGGAAAACCAGCTTTTTGTTGGGGAGGGAGGAGGCAGAGAGTCCTCCTGTATGGTTTTATGTACTCCCTGATATATGTTTACTGTCGTTTCTAGGAGTTCCAACACCCAGTCCAGAAATCCTTCGACATACCTTGAATATGCTTGTACGGGAGAGGAAAATATACCCAACTCCAGATGGCTATTTCATTGTAACCCCACAGACTTACTTTATAACGCCATCTCTCATACGAACTAACAGTAAATGGTACCATTTGGATGAGAGGATACCTGACAGGTCTCAATGTACCTCTCCACAGCAAGGAACTATAACTCCCTCCACCTCGGGATGCGTCAGGGACCGAACACTACCCAAAAACCACTGCGACTCCTGCCATTGTTGCAGAGAAGACATGCACAGCATGCATGCATCTACCCTACAGAGGAAATCAGCAAAAGACTGTAAAGACTCATACTGTCCTCCTTCATTATGTCAAGTCCCACCTACTGAGAAAAGTAAAAGTACTGTCAATTTTTCATATAAAGCAGAGACACTCACAAAGCCTAAGGATGTAGAAAAGCAGTCTAAGAAATTCGGACTGAAATTATTCCGGTTAAGTTTTAAGAAGGACAAGACAAAACAGTTGGCAAATTTCTCTGCCCAGTTTCCTCCAGAGGAGTGGCCGCTAAGGGACGAGGACACTCCTACCACTATACCTAGAGAGGTAGAAATGGAGATTATCAGACGTATTAACCCAGACTTGACTGTGGAAAATGTCATGAGGCACACTGCACTAATGAAGAAACTTGAAGAAGAAAAAGCTCAACGAAGCAAAGCAGGATCTTCAGCTCACCACAGTGGACGAAGTAAAAAGAGCAGGAATCACAGAAAGTCTCATGGGAAATCAAGGTCACACAGCAAGACTCGGGTGTCCAAAGGAGATCCATCAGATGGCTCTCATTTGGATATACCTGCTGAAAGGGAATACGAGTTCTTTGATCCCTTGACTCGATCCCCACGGGAAGGCTGTTTTATAATAGAGCACAAGGGAGATAATTTTATAATGCACAGCAATCCTAACATGATTGAATCTCACTTTCCCATGACACCAGAGTGGGATGTGTCTGGTGAGCTGGCCAAAAGAAGAACTGAAATGCCTTTCCCTGAACCTTCCAGGGGAAGCTCCCACTCCAAGGTCCACCGGAGCCACAGCCATACACAGGATAGAAGATCAAGGAATGAGCGGTCCAGTAAGGCTAAAGAAAGGTCTAGATCCATGGATAACTCCAAGGGACCTCTGGGCTCAGCTACTTTAGGCACACCTGAAGATATGGGTGAAGGCTGTAGCCCAGATGACCAAACAACTAGCCAAACTTACATTGATGATAGTACCTTAAGGCCATCTCAGTCGCTCAGTCATCAAAGGGCTCTGATTTCATCTGCAAGCTACAAAGAGACTTGCATCCCTGAAAAAGCTAGTGGCAGTGTAGAAACCCCCAGTTCTTGTAGCCTACTGGAACAAAGCAAGCCTACAGAGAATTTGCCATCATATAGCGAGCTCAACTCCTGCACAACAAAATCTGCAGTCGATGACTATTTTCAGTGCAACACATCCAGTGAGACTGTGCTTACTGCTCCATCACCACTGGGAAAGAATAAAGAGGATCATGATACACTGACAGGGACAGATGGGCTCAAAAAAATGACTCCCACAGAAAGACAATCTCAGCATATTGCTAGGGAGCCTGGGGTGCACAAAGAGGAGTCCCCAAAGGGCCCAAGCAGTGGTTCAGTGATTGCTGGCCAAACTCCAGAGGTGGTTGCAAATGGGCGGCTTGTTCAACATCATAGTGCTGAATCAAGCAGCCTTGATAAAAGGAAAGAAATATTTAGCAAGGATACACTCTTTAAACCTCTGCACAACACTCTTTCTGTGAATAGTTATCATAAGTCTAGCACGCCCCTGCTAAAGCCCCATCAAAAGACCCCCTCCGACACACTGCCAGTCAGATGTGAGAAACTTGAACAAGCGATAGTAACCTCAGTTACACAAGTCATGCCCGTTTCACAGAGACAGCAAGAGACAACTGGAAACCAGGAGGCCTCCTTTGACTACTACAACGTATCTGATGATGACGACTCAGAGGAAGGAACCAACAAAAATGCCGAGGACGAAAAGAACAGGGATGATGTTGGTACAATGCAGTGGCTCCTAGAGAGAGAAAAGGAGAGGGATTTGCAGCGAAAGTTTGAGAAGAATCTCACTCTTCTCACCCCAAAGGAAACAGACAATAGCAACAACCAGAGAGCCACTCATTCAGCCCGCCTGGACAGCATGGACAGCAGCAGCATTACTGTGGACAGCGGGTTCAACTCTCCACGGTAGGACTGCCACATTCATTGCAGCTTTACAGACTAGAAAATTTCATTTATAAGTAGATGTGTGTGTGATATTGGTGACGTAGGGCCATATTAAACAATTTCACATGTTTTCAGACAGTGTTTTCTACAGCTCTAGCATCTGCCATTCACATGTGTGGGTTTCAGTGTAAGCAGCCAATAACCATTGCGGCACTGACTCTGTATTAGTTTTTCTGTTTGCTGAAAACTTCTTTGCATTTTTTTTTTCTGTATTGAACTTGTGTTTGCATATAGAATAGATGAGATGAGCTGCTGCATACTTCCCCCTTCCCTTTCCCTCTAAGATACTATCAAGACTAATCGGAGGACTAGACATGACTAAGCAGCATAATCTTTGGCTCAGACGAAAAAACCCCACCAACCAACAAACCAGAGCAAAAGCCATGATGATTGGTTTGGGTTTGGGCATTTTGTTTCTTTTCTGAAAATTTTTGGGGGTGTCTCTGTCACGTCACCATTGCAAACTGTTGAGACTGGAGGAGCCGCTCTCCCCACAGGGCTGAAAGTGCTCGGGATATTTGAACTTCAGAAGTGGTCCAGCACCGTATCAGCAGAGAGGGGGGTGCTGTGTCTCTTAAGATATTTGGGGAAAGAGTCCAGATGCTTGTGTGTGGTGGTGCTGGTGAGGCATTTCCATTTCAGGGATCTTGGGGATCATGGAGGTCTCAAGTGTGCTAGGAGTCTTAACAGGCATAGGGAGGAGTTGCTGGTGTGTTCCCTGTCCTGGAGATTTCACAAGCTCATTTCCAGGTTCAGAATCCTCCACACAAGCCTTCTTCCTTCTCTCTGACCTTTGACAGTCCTAGGTCCCTGCTGGCTTGACTGGCTTTGTATGCCCTGGATAGCAACCCATCAGAGTTCAGAACAGCGACTCCAGGAGCACAGAAATCATTTACAGTAGTAATTCTCTTATAGTGTTTTGCTTAAGCTTAAAGTATTTATTGTCTGTGTTTAAAAATAAAACCTCCAAGACTGGATTTGTATTAGGTGAAAGAAAATGGCGGTTTGGAGGGTTTTTTTGCTGGCATGTTGTGTCCACCCTCCCTTCCCTCTCCCCCCCCTGCAAGGTGTTCCTATTCCTCAGAATTACTTTTATTTTTTTAGTCTCTAGTGAAGGCTCTCAGAAAGGCACACAAAGCATTTCCTGCTTCTACACAGGACTGAATTTCATTTTCAGTTAGAAGTCACATCACATGGCTACTCCCACTTGATGTTGATGACAAGGCAGCAGTTACTGGGCCTGCTGCAGCATGCAGTGATTATCAAACTAAAGCTGGTTTTTAACATATGTTTCATTTTCCTGAGTTAAAAGTTTGAAAAGTAGTTTGAGTAAATGGTACCACTTACGGTGAGCCCAGCTTAAAAAAGAAACTTAAGAAGGTTTTGAGTTTGTTCTTGTTACTGATTGTTCTGCAGATGCTTGGCATCTTTCTCACATATACCTGCCGTATGGGGCGATTTGCTCTGTTCTTTTTTAAATGTAATCTCTTCTTTTAGCTGAAGTGCTATACTCGCAGTCAGTTTTTGTGGGGGAGTGTGTGGTGGTGGTTCATTCTTGCACAGCCTGACTCACTCTGCAGAGTGCATTTCACCTTCAGGATAGGATGTTGACTGGATAAAAATCAGTTCTTGGACCACTTACGCTAGCTGAATATCAGGTGTATGTCTCTGGTTTAATACAAAGGCAGACATTTCATTCCCTAGTTATTTACACAAAAGCTAAAATTTCTGTTGAAGTTAAACTTAGCAAGAGAACAGAACATGCTGAGCATACTGGATTTAGTGCTGCTATACCACTTTGTTTAGATGAAAAGGAAAACAGATAAGCAGCTTTTAATAATCATTGTGTTCCATGCATCTCTTTTATTTTTACTATTATTAACAAATGCCTTTTTTTTGGCAAGGCCATATAAAGTGAGCCGCTTTTTTTTTAAAAAAAAGAAGCCAACATTTTGTGTGATTTTCTTGCGTATTTGTTTTGTAAGACCAATGGATAGTCTGGATATTTCACAGGCTTTTTCATGAGCTTTTCATCAAAATTATTAAATTGGATAATTTTGCTGAGTTTTGGTCACTTCTTGGTGTAAGTCTGTAAAAATATATTGAGCTGAGGGTGGATTCAGCCCTTTGGCTATAATTGCAATCCTGTTTTACTTTCCTACCTTATAACAGAAATGTACTGCACAATCCTTTTTCGGGAAATACAGAAAAGCCACCCCGCATCCGTCTGGTAAGATTCACCTAGATCTGACAGTGTCCATTAGCAGATGCCTAGGGAGGAATAAAAAACCAGGATATGCATGTAGTGATATTCCTCAGGTATACTCTTCTAGCAGTGGTATATTTTCATTTAAACTGAAATGTACAGTGTTGCTTTGGGAATCGCAACTACCAATTCCACACTGTGAAAGAAAAAGTATATTTTTAAAGTGTGATAAATTAAAAAAGGGGCATTAAAAAAACCCAAACAAACAGAAACCCCCCCAAAACCCAGGGTGCAGTAAAATTTACAATAGATTTACAATGGTCATTTGACTTCAGTTATTTTGTGTGCTAATTCGTGAACACATCACCATTGGGAAGACAACCTCACAGTATTTTGTTCATTGCTTCTATGCAAGTTGTATATATAATAAAGCTTAGATGTCAATTTTATTCATTTATTTTTAAAGCTTATATAATACTGCTGCTCTTTTGTCACCTAAAGAAATAGCTAATCTTAGCATTACTCTGCATGCAAAATTCTCGATGCAGTCTTTGTGTATACATGTTGTAATGGTCAGTTTGTAATACCAGAATTGAGAATGTTTGGAGATCTGGAATTGGTGGTCCCATAAAGAATGATATAATACTGAAGAATCTCAGAAAAACAAAGTTTGCATCTATTTTCGTTAAGAAGCAGAGGGAAGGGAATCAAAAATTGAGGAACAGAAATGCACCACACGTTATTGCAGCTCACAGAGATCTCTTGCTCTGTGTGTCAGCCATCATAGCTGTTTGGAAGTACTGACAATAAAGTGATAATTGGCAGAAGATGATCAGAACCAATTTGACCAATTTAAAAGATATATGGGAGTTTTCCTAAAAGCGTAATTGATTTTGCAGATTCAGTCAGTTGAAGATGATGTAAATCTCCCTACAGCTAAATAAGTTGTTTCTTCCTTCACCTGTGCCATGCACTGACACATTTCTCCCCTGCCACATCCAAAGGTGTTCATTCCTACTCTTCCTCTGATGCTAGTACTAATTTTTTTTTTATCTTTTTGTTGTTGTTGTTCTTTTCTTTCTTCTTAGGGCTAGTATTTAACTGAGAGCAGTCCCTGATCTGGCTGGCTGCAAGGCTCAGCATCAGGGAAGCAGCAGGAACATGTGGCAGGGTCAGGTCCACACAAGGCAGGCAAGAGCTGCTCATTTCAGTAGCAGGTAAATTTAGGTTGATTTTAAACTGAATATGAAATTCTGTCGTTAGTATCTTTGTTTCTAGTTCTTATTTAACAAACCCGTTCAGTTTTCTAAATGTATTCTGTCAGCATCTCCATAGCAAGTGGTGATGTCATTTTGCAAAGAAGTGTAGGGAAGGATACATAATCAGGGGCCACATGACTGTTTGTAAGACAAATCTGTCTGCACAGGAACACATTCTGTGGAGATGAAAAAATATTAAGAGTAGAAAGATAACAAAAAGTAGCAGTGATCAAACTAGCCATAGCACATCTTGGCTGAGTTTTTTAAAAGCTATCTTTTTAAAAGACGACAGGCTCCTCTGTGTACGTAATTAAATGTATCATTAAAAGGTTTAGCCTTTAAAAGTGTTCAGTGTTCTGTCCCTCCCATGGATAACCGAGATGTTAGAACTGAAGGAATGCTGTCCATTTAATGAATGAAATAGCAGCACTAGTTGTTGTGTAGGGCATGATCACAGACAAGGTAGTTAAGATTTGTCAGCATCTTATCAGTTGCAGTTGCTTCAGCTTCAAAGCAAAATTTAAGTGTTTTATTTAGAAGCATTGTGGGTTTAATGTAAAGTACCATTTTTAGTTAATATTTTGTGTACAAAACCATAAGTAGAATGGGAGACAATAAAGGAAGCTGTGTTACATGATTGCTCTCCTAGCTCTGCCTAATCACAGCTGATTTGATGAAGTTATGTTGCAAAAATGCATCAGTCAGGGAAGAAAATTAATATATTCCATATGCAAAATGGAAGCTATTTCCTTGAGTGAAAAATCCAGATGCTTGGTACTGGTTCAACTTCCAGTTTGTGTGACAGCTTCAGCTCTGCTTAGTGCTATGCCTATTGTTACAGTATGATGACTGCTGAGTACCTCTGGAACCCGTTTTGGAGGGACATATGTATACTGTCAAAATGGGTTGGTTCATTGATGTGACATTACATACAAACACAGGAAGCCTATTATAAAACACTCTATTCTCCTTTCCTGTCTGGTCAATAGATATATAGGCATGTCGTATATGAGCATGTATACATATTTCTTTTCCGTTCTAGTACTCGTGAGAGCCTGGCATCCAACACTTCAAGTATTGTTGAAAGCAACAGACGTCAGAACCCAGCTCTGAGCCCTGCACATGGTGGCGCGGGCCCAACATTCAACTTCCGAGCCACTGCAGACCCCCCCACAAGTGAAGCTGAGAAACTGCAGAAACCTGCTAACTGCCTGCAAGCTTCTGTCACTAGTGTCTGATAGTCATCCTGCCTCAGATCTTCTGTCTTGTTCTATACAGCAAAGTTTACGACACTGGGACTGATGTTTACATCTTTGGGGAAAAATAAAAAAATGCATCTCAACCACAGTTTTAGTGTTTACTTAAACTGTGCTGCTATGTAGACTAGGGGCAACAAAGAAATCTTTATTTCAAGGTATCGCTTTTCACATTTGCGGCTCTGTAGCAACAGAATAGCAGTAGGGATAATATGTACACTTTTTGCTTCACTTAATTGTAACTGAGCACATATATGAAAGTCTAGACACTGTAAGTGTAAATCTGCATTTTCAATGTCCATGCAGTTGCCAACTTCATTTAAAAAAAAATGTCACAGATGTGTGATGCCCTGGTCAGAGGCTAAACTCTTCTGCAGAGTTGATCGTTTTTTGCTTCAGAAACTGAGCCACTGCTGAAAGTAACCAGGCAGGATCACCATGAGGAAAACCAATGCCAAACATGACAAGTGATGACCTCAGCTCTATCTGTGAATTATTAATACTAATCAGTCATTTTCACTGTGCGTTCTTGTGACACAATTCTGCGAATACCCATTTAAGCGAGTAAAAAGAGGCTTGGGGTTTGTTTTGGTTTTTTCCAAGTATGGAGGGTGGGAAGGGAGACGCTTCTGCTTTGTGTTTCAAAAGTATGAGAGATGTTTACTTAATGAGACATGCTACTTGACCTTCAATAGTCACAAATGAGGAGGTGGGCCTTTGCATAGAGGGGGGAGTGGGGAGGGAAGGGGAGGTTATAACTGTCATGAAACCACAATGTGGAGTGACACAAAATACAACAAATGTCTTCAGTATAAATCAAGTACTTAAAAGAGATAATCTAATTCTTGTGTCGCTTGCGGTATCGCAACTTGCCATTAATATAGGAGTCAGGATAACTAATTTCTTGGAACAAAAATATTCTTTATGATATAAATGACAAGTATGGCCTGAAGAATTGATTTCTTTCTAGTGGAAGGACATAAATCTATTTTATGTAGCTTATTAAATAGAATGCCTAAATTAGGCTATTAAAAATAGCATACATTGTAGTGATTATCAGAGAACAAAATTTAGAGAATTATAAACTTCTGGCCTTTTTATTCAGTGGATGTTATTTGCAATTTAGCATTTTATGGACACATCTGATTTCTAGAAATTAAATGGGTCCACATGGTTGGCAGTAGAAATCTGAGTTCTGTTCATATGGTATATCCTAATTGCTCTTCCCTAAACTGTTACTCCAAAGTAATTAGTACTATGCTGATTACCGCAGAGTAACTTCTAAGGATAGCTGAATTCCAAGAGTAATTTGTAGGTGTAGGGTTACATTCTGCTCTGTTACTCATGCAACCTGATAGTGCAACAAACTGACTTCAAATTTAACTTTTTTTCTTTTTTTTTTTAATCAAAACAGATGAATTGGTGGAAGAATAACAAAGATACTAAAATGTTCAACAGCCCGAATTGTTGCAAAGAAAAGCAACATTTACATTGTCTAGCTCTTGTAGTACACAGGTATGAAACCCAGCTATACATACTGAAAACCAGTATTTTCATCAGGTTCTGGTGACATGTATTAGTCTGTACACAATGTCATTTGAGCTTCACTCATGTTCTCTGTTGTCATCAGAAGCCTTATGTTACACAGTTGGATATCGTTCATTTACTTATAAAATGGCTTTCTAACTCTGGACACAATCAGTTTCCCGTTCTGTCAGGAACACCCAGTCAATGCACAGGTCTGTTTTCCTTGGTTTCACTGTATAATTTCCATTTCATAGGAGCAATAAGACCTTTCGGTGCACATAAAGAAAATTATTGTGCTTTTGGTTGGTTATCAAAGTCACTTGGCCTTTAGCCTTCTGCCTTATCATACCTTCCAAGATGTGCTCTAATTACCATATAATGCTTTGCATGACGCATCTTATTATTCAATATGTAACTCCAGCAGTACTTATTCCATGCAAACTGTACAGTCAGAGTTTTTGTGGGGAACTGTTATATACTATGCAGTGGCTGACTGTGATTTTGTTTCCAAGATGAACTCTGACATCAGTAGTATGTATCAATTCAGTAAATAAAAATGTCGAAACGATAAAAGAAATTTACAGTGATGATCTGAAGTACTAACGGCAGCATTAAAATGTGAACAGCAGAAACAAATTTCACCTTTGGGAGAGGTATTTGTCATAAACTAATCAGAATTTATGCAGGCAGCTGGTTGTACAGAAGACATAATTCCAACAAAATATGATGGTACATACCTATAAACTGTGTATTTGCTAAAGTTTCCAGAGACCAGCAGACAACATAAATGTCATATTAATGTTGACATGGCATTGTACCAATATTAATGTGACTCTTAGAATATGGAATGTAAACAGAAGTTTCAAATAGAAACGTTCTAATCTTGAATTTTATTTTTCTTTTTCCTTTTAATATCAACAATGGAATATAATGAAATTCCATCTTGAGGTTCTAGTAACAAAGCCACGAGAGTGGAGCTTGAGTGCTTTATGTCACCCTAATCCTTTGATGAAATCATAGCCTTGTATTATGTGGTTGCTTATCTATCATTCTTCTTCTAATGTATCAATTTTAAGGTTTACAGAGTTAGATTAGGTTGAATCTGTGTTGTGTTCAACTGTAAAGGGTCAACACAAATCTGTCGGCATTTTGCACACTTAATATGTATTATTATAATACAACATGTTACTTTTATGGTAATTTTTTTTACACATATAACTACCTCCATGAATTTGATGAAATGCAGCAACATGAAAAGTGTATTGTACAAAGCAAGGTTAAAAACTTTGAAGCATTAGGTCATGGCGTTCTCTTGTGTGTCAATGCTTGCATATGAAGTCATCATGTCTCCATTGCCACAGTTTCCTTCTACAATATTAGAAATCTGGCTATTAGATGAGTCACTTTAAGACTTTGACAAGGCTGCATAATTGGGGTAAAAGTGAAAAGAAGGCTGAAGCCTTCTATCCTCTCCCCAGTTACTGCTAAAATTTCTGCCTGGTAGAACTTGAAAATGTATTTGTAATTTAGCAAATTAGGAACATCTACAGTCTGTGAAATATGATTGATGGTTTGGGATTTAACAGAAGACACTCTGGGTATTTTCTTGGCAGCCTTCAAATACTTTGGGCCCTATTCTGCCTCCATCTTTGTCAACATACCAGGTCATAGTTTCTCTGTACTGGCAAGAGTGTTAAAACAGCTCTGCCTTTAATGTTAAACAGTGTTCTCTAGGTTGTGTGCATCTGAAATGCTTGCTCCTATGGAAATTACCAACAGCCTTTAACTGATTTTGCTGGGAGCAGTATTAGGGTCCCTACTCAAGGTATGTGCCTGTTGTTCAAAGAACATGGGCGAGTTTCCAAGAAAAATCAAGCTGGCTTTTGAAAAGTAGCCAGCTGCAACAAGCCACCTTTCAGGAGGGAAGCAAGAAGGATTTTTCCAAAAACCAAAGGAAGAAAGTGGCAGTTGAACCTAAGCAGATCACATTTATATACAAATACTGATATATGAACACCTTTCAGCAAACCTAGTACCATTATTTTGATGCAAATTAATACACAATCATCAGTTGAGCTAATTTTGCCATTTTAAGGGTTTCAGTTAAAAAAAATGTAAGAAATTAGCCATTTGACTTCTTACACCACTGTCAAACGTCTGCTATGTGCAAAACAATGTTCATTCAACTTTAAGAAGTAAAATGTATTGGAAAACAAATATTTTTATGAAAACCATGGCCTAAGTGCTTGCCAGCAGTAGTTGTATTAGAAAAGAGAACAAGCAACCCGGTATTCAAAGGGCATCATAAACATGGATAATACTTGGCACTTACATCACACCTTTTTGCCTGAGGGCCTCGAAGCACTTGTCATGGTACCAGCTAAGCCTGGCAAGCCTATGGGGTAGGTAGGGTTCACTGGCTCTGCTTAGTGTCCAGGCACATTGGAAAACATGAAGGCCAAGAGTCTGCGGGATAATTTATTAATCAGTTGCTTTCTCAAAGTTACTGGATTAAGTTTAATAGTTAACCAAAGTGTTTATTGTTTATACTGTGAAGTTACTCTTTGATACGTTCAGTTTAAGTAACAGAAACTACTTTGCAGTCCTGCAAAGACTCTTGGGTTAGTAGTGCCAAAACCAACCAAGTTTTCCATCACATGAGTACTGCCAGCGGTTGTTTTAGAAGCAGTTATTTCAATTAGAAATTTGTTTTTCAAATACATTTCACAGAGCTTTTCCTGACACGGTTGGTCAAATTAGTATGCTGAGAAAGCAAATAGCAGTCCTAATCTGGTGTCGCACCCATGGTTTACAATTCTCTTTGCTCTTCTGAAGAAAACTGTACAGTATTAGAGAGAAAAGTTCTATTTTTTACAAAATTCTTTAAAAAAAAGGGTATATATCTAAAATGTTCCCCCCAGCATAAGTAAAGTGCATCGTTACTGCATGAGAAGCGTGCAGTGGACCCACCAAAAGCCAAGCTGGTGCTAGAAGAAAACGGGACTATCACACTTCTTATATAGCGGCGCTCTAAATGGTGGTTTGTGCAGGTGCAAATCTGTCGTAACTCCCCTGATCTCCTGCGGATCTGATGGAGATGGGAATGGGTCGCTAACTCCATTGAAGCTCAGTTCTGAGCTGAGGGTTTCCGTGTTCCTCCCCCCACCCCAAGACACTAAGTGCGGAGGAGCAGAAGGCCACCGCACGCACCTGGCTCTGGAAGGGCAGCCTGGGCACAGCCACCCGGCCGGGATGCTGCGACATCCACCGCGCGTATCCCACCTCGGAAGGGCGATCTTCCGCGCGGAACGCCTGCCTTCGTGTTGTATAGCAGTTAGAGCCACCCAAAGGGCACCCACCCAGAAGTATGAAAGGGCCCTTGGAGTAATTGGCACAGATGTTACTTTTATATGTGGAGGAAATTTAAGTTTAAAGGGATCATGATTCTGCAGGTAATTTTCTGTGAGTGACTGAATGTGGCTGTTGCATTAGGTTTAAATGAGTTAATAAATGCAAGTGGGACTTACTGTATGTTAGAAGGGAGTTTTGCAGCCAAGACTGCCTTGTATAAATGTGTTTGCACTGAAAAAAAAATAATTAAAAAGTTAACTTGGTCTCTGGTTGCTGTAAAGGTCATCCAAGATGGATGTTCTGTTTATATTGTATAGTATTTCATATGAAATAATTGCAGTTCATGAAATGTCTTCCCTAACGTTACTGATTTATAACAGCACATTTGTAACATGGTTTTTATTGTGTCAGTGTACCATATTGTAAATGATGATTACTTGTCATGCTTAGTATAATAATTTAAAGGAAAAAAAAAAAAAGGACAGGGATTTTTGTAAGTCTATATTTGAAAGTCCCTCCATATGGTAATATTGTGTTCATGTTGTTTATGTAGTGTTGTGTGAAATATCCATTTTGGATTGTGTTACTTTTTAAAATATTAAATAACATTTGGTTATATGTTTTAAGTGGATTCTTTGCACCGACCGGTGGTTTTTTGAGAAAATACTTCATGTTTCCATGTGAGACACTGTTTCTCTCCCTCACTTAGGAAACCTTGCACAACAGACTAAATACCTCGGGAAAACAAGGGTTGTAACAACTTGCTGTTTTCATGTATGCTTCGTAAAAGGTCTCTGAGTCATTCTAGGAAGAGCACAAGGAAGAAAATTCACCGATTTTGAAGCATCCCGGTTTGGACTGGACATGAAGGTGACGGGTGCAGCGGCAGTGTGATCCCCACTGACCCTGGGAGCGCCCAGCTGAGTGCACCCAAGCTGCAGGAAGTGAGAAGTCCATTGGGGCATCCTGATGCCGAGAGCAACAGCTGTCAGGTCCCTCTTTTCCTTCCATACTCATGGGCCGAAGGAGGACCTGGAGCACACACCCCATAGAAAGGGCTTTAGCAAGGAGGTTTTTTCACATTCTTAAAGAAGAATAGTAAGTTTTGTTTTCCACACTGTGACAGCGGCTGATTGGAAAGGCCCAAGTGGACAACATAACATTTTGTCTGCCTTCCACCACCACTTGGAAGAAGGTTTTGAGAAAGTTTAGGCTTCAGGAGTTTGCAGTTTTGCCTTGAGAACTGTTTGTCAAGGTGGGCTGTGAGTATTTGCAAGATTTACAAGATAAAAAGCAAAGCAGCATCCGTTGGAAGTAGGTGCTGTTGTAAGCACCTTGGCTTGTCACCTGCTGCTTGTAATCTTTGTTGGTTCCCCTTCCATCTGCCTATGTAATCCATCCCCTTGGAATTGTGGAATTCTAGTTGTAGGGTGGAAAAGGGTTTGATCAGGGCTTTGTGCTGGCACTGACCTTGCGCAGGCAAAGCCAATTTTGGGTGGTGGTCAGAATGAGACTTTCAAGGCTTTTTTAGTATTGCTGGAGAAGTTTGCAAGTACTGTTCCTCCTCACAGAGAGCTTTGTTTCTTTTTCTGTCCTGATGAAGGGCTTGTATTT
>JBCJKH010048027.1:68974-81773 GCA_039877255.1 Loriculus beryllinus | reverse complement strand
ATGGCAGGGGGGTTGGAACTGGATGATCTTAAGGTCCTTTCCAACCCTAACGATTCTATGATTCTATGATTCTATTTGATGCATTTTCAGTGGGGAAAAATAACCGTTTTCTTGGCTGATTCAGAACAACGAACACTGGGGATGGTGAATGATCAGGAACGATGAAGCACCATATGTAACACCTGGCTAGATACTGCCTGTTGGATCGGAGCAGGCCTGACTCATTAGAGTTGATTTGGGAAAGCCCACCCTCAATCTCAGCCACTTGCCTTTTCCATGACGGGGTACACAGGCATTACCAGAGGTGCCCAGCCCCTCAGCTTCAGACACCTCTGAATGCAGCACTCCCTGGGCACAGGGGGAAGCTGTGGGATGTGGTTTGTGCTGTCCTTTGGTGGGGGTTTCATTTGGAGCCATCTGTGGTAGGTGCAGGGCAGCTCTCCAGGGCAGTGGGGACATGTGGCTGTCACAGCTCTGCCATCCCACATGATGAGGCACTTCACCTGCCATGGAGCAACCCCCTTTGGAGAGTAGACCCTGTCTCATTCGCCTCAGCTCCTACACCATTAACTCCTTCATCCTCCTCCTTCGTATTAATTCTGAAGCTGCTCTAGCTGTCACATCTGCACACTTACCAGCTGGTTTCCTGGTTTAATTGCCCTCAGAGGGCTTCTTCAAGAGCCACACCTGCTTTTGTAAGGGCCTTAATTTGTCACTGTCCAAACTGGAGCAGCAAGAATCTAAAATCCAGCCCCTGTGACTGGCTTGTATTTCTCCAAATGCACGACGATTGCTGGGCCTTTGCATTCAGCTATTTCTGCCTAAAACAGGACCTGTCTTTTGCTGGAAAGTGCCTCACGTCATGGGTATTAAACGTCATCTTGTCAGTGGGATTTGCATTTGTCCATCGCATGTATGAAACACAAGGGAAACTCGGAGATCTCTCGAGTTCATTCTGTTTAAAGGGAAAAAAAATATTTTTCTTTGCCAAAACTATTCTCACAAGAAAACACCTGAGATTAGGGCAGGAGGAGGTGTTCCAGGTCATCCCACCCAGCCCCTGCAGCAGTGTTGTATAATCCAGCTCATAAAGTGCTTGAACTCCGTCTTAAAATACATTAAGGTTTTATTCTGTCCTCCTTCACAGCTGCTATGGGAAGCCTTGCCACCAAAAGCCTACCAATATGGGGAAGACATGGATGGAGTAGCAAGGGAGGGAAATTTATGGGTGGGTGGGTGGATGGATGGATGGATGGAGGGAGGGAGGGAGGGATAGAGAGAGAGAGGGAGGGAGGGATGAATGAATGGAGCGAGGGAGGGATACATAAGCAGCCAAATAAGCACTTTTAATAAATTAATCTTGAATTAATTCTGCCCAGAGGTCATGTAGAGGGTGAGGGGCTCCTCTCAGAAATCAGAAGCAGGTCCCTCCTGAGTCACTCTGTACGGCCACAGTCTGCAGGGGCAAAACTACCCTGCGCAGGAGAGCACAAAGCAGTGGTTGCCAATGCACTGATTGTTTTAGCACTGTAGGATGAGCAGCACATTGTCCACTGAAGAAAGGCTGGAACTGCCTGTTTTGAACACGTGCCTGTGACCCCTCAACATGGGACACAGGGGTAGCTCCTGTGCACGCACTGGTGCCCCTGCTTTCCAAAGGCTGCTGGAGTTCTGATGTTAAAATACTTCATTTTCTGCAGCCAAGGGACAAATGAAATGAACTCCCCGGAGCTCAGCTGAGTTCTGATCCATGAGGCTGGTGCAGAGAATGGACACCATGCCTTCTCCACCACAGTGACCTCAGCCCACCTCACTGTTTCATTGCTGTCTTTCATTGCTTTAATGAGAGTCCCATGTGCTCATGAGAGCTCAGAGTCCTCCTGGGCAGCACTGCTGGGACTGCCTAACACAAGGGTGCCACGTTTAACCTAGAGCAAAGCTGTCAGTGAGAACAAGTAACAAAGCGAGGAGCTGTGTCACTCATCTCTGCTGCACTCTGCTCCCCTCTCCTGCATTGCTTTGTTTCCCACTAGTGGGATCAGGGTTTAATAACAACACAAACAGCTGTACATGCATCTCAAGTGCTCTGCGTTTGGAAGTATATCCAGCTGATTCCTGTCAAGGATCATTAAGGGCCATATAAACACCCGTGTCTCCCTGAGGCTGCTCTTCCTCCTATTGAACTCAAAGCAGAAGCAAGCTCACTCAGGAAACTACATGAAGTCATCAGGTTTGGTGTGGTGTGGTTTGGTGCTGTGGCAGGAGGAATCAGCTATAGAGTAAAGGGTAACAGAAAGAATTATGAGGGGGTGGGAGGTTGGGGAAGAGAATAGCAATGAGAAAGACAGAGTGCAGGAAAAGTTCTGATTGTCACTTTGCTTGCTTCAGTCTTCCTGCCTAAAATGTACTGATTTTTCTCAGCTCTGCCTATTTAAATCCCCCCATTTTTTCTGCAGGGAAGCTGCTTTCCTCTCCCCTTCTCTGCTTCAAGGTATTCCCAGACATGGCAGACCCTGAGCTCTGTGCTGGTGAATGAGGGCTCTTTCCTCCCATCTCCCCCAGCCATCCCAGTCCTGGTATAGGAAGCTGCACCCCTTGCAGCGCTGCTGCTGGTGGGTGTCTTCTGCTCCAGAGTGGGAGCTTATCATCAGGTCCAGTGGGTGACCCTTCCCAGGCAGCCGGGAAACCAGTCAGAGCAGTGGAAACAGGCGGCTTCATTAGGTGGTGGTGGTGTGGCTTCAAAGGGAGCCACTAAATGGGTGCTAGGCAGGAATAGTGGGAGATCAGGTGGTGCTGGGCAGCCTGCAGTGATACTGGTTTGCAAGTCCATAGCAACTTCTGTATAATTCAGATTTTATCAGATTGATCTATACAGCTGTAAACACCTGCACAAGCTTGGGAATTTTGGTGTCCAGACAACTGCCATTCTGAAATGCTCTTATTCTTGAGCACTCCTCAATAGCCTTCCCTTAACTTAAAAATGTTTCAGTCCCTACACAAAACACATTTTCCCATGGAGATGAAAGCTGCCTTTCAAAGCAGCTATTAAAGACTCACTATGCTCAAATAGAGGGTTTGAAACTTTTCCCTTCATTAGGCCGTGTTTTCTTAACAAAATCCTCTTGGATTTGCAGCCTCCTGCCTGCTCTGCCACAGCCCTACAGGGAAAAGGAGAAGGAGATGTTACACGGAGCTTTTCCAAGGCCTTTCACTTCCCAGAGCTCATGTGGTCTGCATTTCACCCTGAGGTGGGAAGTTTTGACTTCTGCTGAGCAATTAGGAGATAAGGAAGGTGGCCAGCACCACAGGATCTTCTAACTCACCCCTTAGTTTGAGGTCCTGGTACTTGCATCCCATTTAGGTGAGAAATTGTCATTTTTGGAGCTGCTATGAGCAGCCGAGATGGATTCCCGTGCTGTCCTGATGTAGATGGTCCCTCAGCACCCTCCTGCTTGTGTGAGCCATGTTTATTGGACACAAGGAGAGCATCTCTGGACAAACATAGGCAGTCCTGCTGTGAATTAAAGGGCTTCTTGGTATCTGTTGGCACTGCTTCTCCTCCATCATCCCCTTGCTGCCCATGTGGTCAATTAATGTATGGAAGACAAGATAAATCTCACTGAGTAGATCTGGAGACTTATTTCTATTAGACCAGTCTCTTCCATCAACATTGTTTTTAGTTTATGGAGCTTAAAGCAGGATTAGAGCCCCTTGTCCTTGAGGCCCTTGGTGTTGTTTTTTGAGGCCTTGTTGCCATTTGCACCATCCTGTGCTGGGAATTGGGATCTACCATGAGGGCTCTGGACAGCCTGAATCAACTGAACCCTGGTACAATGCACCCGACTTCTGTGCAAGCAGCTGATGCGATGGTGGGCTTGGAGAAGTGGGTCTGGTGAGAGCATCGTGGGCTCACTTCTATTCTAAGAAGAAAAGGTTTGTTGTGTCCATTGGCTAATGTGAATTACATGTCCCTGGGTGGATGTTCAACAGGTTAGATACTGAAATGCATCTGGAAAAAAGGACTGTGCATACAAGCTACAGTATCTCGTGTGATGTTTTTAATGTCCCTAATTTACATGCTGACAGCTTTGCCATTTCTAAACAATGTTATCATTTATCTTTCTGATGATTAATCAGCACAAGCTTCAAACACTGTTTATCACACTTTGATGCAGCAATCAAACCAGAAAGGCAAAAAGCATTATGGGAATGTCTTTTTTTTTCCCCCAAACCTTACAGCATTTACAAAAAGATGCACATTTTCCCCAACACCATTCTTAGAATTATTCACTCATTCACAATCAGTCATTGTATAAAAACATCATTCAGAAATAGGTTTTAAAATACACCCGCCTCCTTTGCATAGTATACAGAAAAATAGGCAAGAGTCAAGACGTGATTTTGGAATGAGAATGTGAACTGATTCAGAGGTACAACGCTTCCCAGGAACAGAGATGCACTTCTCAAAAATAATCATCTGCAGCTCTCCTGAAGCTAATGAGCTTCTTTCTTGCACGTCTGCCATCAAATCCCGCTTTTGCCGTACACACAATGCTTTCATTAAGGCCAAACAAATCATATTGCAATCAGATTTACCCTGTGGTACTTGTATATGGACACCGACCAAAATGATCAGTCACAAAAATGAGTTACACAAAGTAGTCACAAGGGTCAGTGTTGGTTCCATGTGTCATGTTCCATCCCTGGAACAACTCGATGGACCCTATTTGTTATTTCCAATTCCTGTTGGTATAATTGAGAAGCTGACTATACCCCTATCATTTTAGGGTCTTTTCTTCTGTAAGAAGACCTTGGGTTCTGCTCACTATAGAGTTAAAATGGTAGACTCTGGGGGGATTAGCAGACACTGGTTGCATCCTGTTGATTTTCAAACAAAACTTGGTGATTTAGTCATTTGGTTTCTTGTATACTGATATTTTTTTCACTTTAAAAATATGCTCCAGCAAATTCATGGAGCCTGGACCATTAAAGAGCTACAGGGAACTCTGAACAATAGGTGCTTGTTTTACAGCTACTGCAAATGCTTCGAAAGCACTAAATTGCCTTTTATACTCAACAATCTAATAACAAAGACTGATTTTCTCCCTTTTTCTTCTCCCAATTGATTTGATGGCTCACTTGAGCTTTAAAAACACATTACATAAATCTTTATGGCTATTACGGAGTCTTTTGTCAAGTTTAATTTGGTGTTTGGTTTTTTTCTGCAGTGTAATCATTCACCCTTAAACGCAGTGTACCACATGCACACACATGGATCGTGCTTGACTCTGGATCCACAGGAATAGTAAGTCCTAGAGGTTTATTTTGCACGGGGAGGGACCTAAAATCTTCCAAAGGCAGTTTGTCATGGAAAGCTCCTGGTTCCGAGGTATATCAGAACAAGTGCTGAGCACTCCCAAAGGCACCTCCGACAACAGCTCTATCCTTTCCTGCTATTTAACATTGCTGTTATGACTTTGCTTGGGCTTGATAGCCCGTGGTGGAAATATTAGCTAGGATTTACTGAGCGGGTGAGAGATCCATCAGTACAAACCTCTCTCCCTGCCGCAGGTTATGGGGGAATGTGCTGCTCACCAGGCAGCAGTGGAGGGAGCAGTAAATGTTGAAAAGCCTTCAGGTACAGCTAGGTACAAAACCCCAAAACCGGAGCAGATGATATTATCTTCACCAGGAGAGGCAGAGAGGCTGTTAATTGCCAGGATTCCTCATCCTTCTTTCTCCTGACCCCTGTGTGTCCCAGTGACTTTTCACTGTCCTGGTTTTGAAGTGGAGGATTTCACTCTTCCCTTTCCCAGCCCTCCCTGCTGCCATGGTCCATGAGCAAAGCCTGGCCCTGGAGGTGTGCAGGGCCAGGCCTCACTTAGTGGACAACGAAGAAAGAGAGGCTGAGAGAAGGAGGATGCTCTCACTCCTCTCCCACCGATCACCTCTCTCAGCATTATGGTCACTCAGCAAAGCACTTGGCTCTTTGAAGAACAGGTCGGTATAGACAGGGCTTGGCATTGTAAGAAGTTGGGGCTGTGCTGGTGAGGGAGCTGGAGGTGAAGGAGTGAATCAGAAAGAACCCAGTTAAATGAACAGAGGTCTATCTCCATCCTGAGTTTCTCAGTACTGGGGGCCAGGGTGAGCCTCCCAGTTGCTGGGTTAAGATGTGTTTGGTGCTCAGGGACCCCCATGTGCACCCACCAGAAACATTGTGGGTTCTGCTGCTGTTGCCAGTGCTGTAAATCTGGAGTAGCAACACCGACTTCCCTGGCTGTATTTGGAGCAGCACGGAACCTGGCTTCATGTTATAACCGCTGTAAAGGTGGGACGGGTCAGATTCACGCCTGGTGGAGCAGTGGGAGGCAGCACTCTATTAATGGAGCTGTTATTCGAACGGAGAAGAGAAGAGAGCGGTGGTGCTGGTGATGACACTGCGGCACTGCTGGGGTCACAGTAAGGAGATCTGCAGGGCCAGCACGGGCAGCAGAGCCAGCAGTAGGGCACAGCTGCTGCGCGGGGCCAGCGGGGCCACGGGGGCCGTGTTCCGGAGCATGCATTCCACCCTGGACCAGGAGCCATTGTTGGGCAGCGGCTGTATCCCTGCCAGGCTGCACATGATGTTGTAAACATCCACGGATCTGATGGGAGGTGCTCGGTAGTTGGATCGGAAATCTGCAGGAAACAGGCAAAAGAGAGGAGCTGGCATCATACGGCTTGGGGGTCAGCTCCTGGAAATGTGGGGTGCTGTGGGGCAAAGGCAGGCTGGGATGTGGCATGCTATACAATTTACAGCATAGCCCAACAAAAAAATTCTGAATGTTTATATTCACTAGATTTACTTCTAGTCCAATTTTAGTCTTAAAACTTAAAAACTTTAAATTTTTTAAAAATTATTAATTACAGGAGCTACTTTACTGCTTGGCTCAGTAGATTTACTAGCCTGCAATAATTGTACATTCTGCTTTGCTTTTGCTCCTGTCTGCAGCTGTAGCCTGGTGCTCAGCAGTGTTTAAAGGGCCTGATGAACTGGAAACTGAGAGTTTTGTGTCTGCTCATCAGACAGGTTGATGAGGGATGCTGCAGCCTTCCCAAAGAAAGGGCTATGTGTTAATGAGTGTGAATCCACCAACAAAATGAGGACAAATGTGTTTCAAATAGAATTAAAAATGCAGGCCAAAATTTAGGCAAATAGGGCAAGGGATAAGGTTACTGTGCTGGCGTGTCAGAGAGGGGCTGATCAAATCCCTTCATATCCCTCTGCCTTGTTTCTCCAGCTATGAAACAGACACAGAACTAGGAGCCTGCCTGTTATCCAGCCATAGTGAGGAAATCCTGCCATCTATTTGTAATTCTGGGCCATCGCAGAGTGCCACATCGGGGTCCTGACATGCCAGGAGCTGCAGGGATACTGCACCAAGGCCATGGGGCTGTGGGGAGCAGGACACCGGGGATGGCGGCACTGTACCTGGCCCATACGCAAGGAAGAAGCCTCTCATGTCCATGAGCTCGTTGTCGTAGCCATGCCAGCCGTTCTGCCAGGCCTCCTTCCTCCCCGTCCCGTTCTCCCAGAAGGGGAGCTTGTCCCTGCTCTGGGCAACAACAGCAGAGCACAGTTAGTGCTTGTCTCCTGAGCTGTGTGTGGGGTGCTGTGCGGTGCCATGCTGTGTCCCCATTTGCTGTACTACCCCACCAGGCCCCCCCTGCTTTGCCCATCTCCCAGCTGAGCAGCGAGGACAACTTTCTGCCTCTCACTCATTTGAGTTCTGCTGTGAGCACAAGATATCACAGCCACGTGTGACACGTGTAAGCATGGTGGTGTCCCTCTCCCGCTGAATGCCAGCATGGATCCAATGGTGTGTTGTTCTGCCCAACATGCCATTGGCAACATAGAAAAAAGAGCCATTTTTGCTCCGCTTGGCTAGTCAGCCTAAACAATAAAATATCACCCCTGCTATATACTTTCTAATGATTACTATTTCTTCTCCCTGTTTTAGTATTAAAGCACTCAGGTTCCTTCCAGGGTACACAGGCTCAGTCCCCTCTCCTTGGCATATGCCACTCTGTTTTCTCTCCCTGCTCAGTGCATCCATGCTTTAATAATTTGTCATCATAATTCTCATGCTTCCTTGCCCATATACTTTTAAATTCCTTCCTTAATTTCTTCTGCTTTATATTAACAGCTCTTACCAGACTACCTACAGCAGTGCCCCCTCAGGAGCAGCAGTCCGTAGGGGCTGCTCAAAATGCTGGACCAACCCTCTCTGTGAGTTTCTCTTGTCCCATGCTCCCTAGGGCTGGCAGCAGATGTGACACTACAGATACCCCCCAGAACTTAGACAAAAACATCAGCTGTCAGTTCATGAGACCCCTGGCATTAATTTCTCCAGTCACTACAGAAAAGGAGCTACAGTTCCCTAAGCAGCCAGGTCTGGGCTTCACACTCCATCATGGAAGCACAGAAAATGCCCTAGCAAAGTCTCCCACGTTCCCATCCATGAGAGGTACGAGTGGTGCTGCAGCCCCTGCAAATAGTGAAGCAGATTGAACTGAGGATCCCTTTCCTTTTGCAGACATTTATTTTGCCTGATTTTCATTTTCTCCTCTTCCCAAGTGCAGGAGCACTGAGGACAGCAGTGATTATGGCTACGAGGTGTAGCTCTTCCAACTGTTTTCCAGGGGACCCCCTGGAGCATCCTCTGCATTTCTTTGTACGTAACCTTCAGCAGATGTACCAGATAATTAAACAATACTAGCTGACAAATTAAATGTCTTTCCTTGTCCCATCTATTTCACTGACAACACTCAGAGCAAGCCAAGGAGAAAATAGACTCCTTCCCCTCTTCCTACCATAGCACCTCCTTACACGGCAGCTCTGCTTACTGTGGTTCCTGGGGACTAACTGTCACTGGGCTGCTCACCATCAGGCAACCTGTACAGCTTTTGTTAGCAACAGCCCCACACAAGCCAAGTCATCTCTAATTTGTGGTGTTTCTTTGGCAGTATCAGGACATTGCTGAAGCTACACCCCTCCATGGTCCTGTCAGATGTCGTGGGCTCAGCTGCTCCTCCAGGGCTGTCAAGTGCAGGAGGCAGTGTGCCTTCCCATCGCCCACCAAGACACCAGGAGATACCTGCTCACAGCTAGATGTGCAGTCACAGCCGCTGCCGTTACCTTTGCTGCCAGCTGGATGAGAAAAACCACAGTACTTTCTTTCATAGCTGCAGCTGAAGTGGGAGCTCATGAAATGGAGCCGTTAGCAGCAGTAGCTTGAGGGAAAGGGCTCTGCAAGCATCTCAGTGCTGCCCTTCTACTGCACCAGGCTCTAGAAGCCTTATAGCAAACCCCACAAAGCCCCGGGGTTTCTCTGGGGCCAGGGCACTGGCAGCACTCTGACATGCCTGCTTTGGAAAGCTCAGCGGGACCAAGGGCTCAACTTTGTGACTTTTCGGGCTCAGCCCAAGCCTGGTCTAGCATTGCTGCTCAAGGATGAAGCAGGCATGTCTGGGACTGTCGATAATGGACTTTTCCCTGCATGTGCAAGTTTAGAAGCTGTACAGCAACTGTTCCCTAAAACGGGAAGTACACTGGGATGTATGCAGGGTGAGCACGCAGCCCTGAGGATGAAAAGCATTGTTGCATGCAGGAGAGCAGCTGGGTGACATTCTGCTCAAAGGATGGGGCCTGTCACTCCTGTTGAGCGATTGAGATAATGTTAGCTGACCAGCTTTGATACAGCTGGAGGTTCATGAAATCCCTCCTCGTCCTGCTTTAACCAAAATGCGGACGGCTTTGTTCCTATGCTCCTTGCTGGAAAAAATCCCAACAAAACATGGAGCTTTCAGACACATTCCTGCTCCTGCGCTCCCACACCCATCCTCCCAAATGGCCCTTTTTCAAACAGCTTATAGCTATCCACTAGCCAACAGAGAGTAAAACATGATAAGGAAGAGCTAAACATCCTCTCTGCAGTGGTTTGGGCAGAAAGTATAATAGAAGGCTCAATTATTGCTTTAAAAACATGACAGGAAACTTTCATTTTCACATCCCATTCACAGATAATGAAAATGTACCGAGGAGAAGGAAAATCTGACAGCATTAATGAGAAGACATTCTCGAAAATCAGAAACAATGGGAAGGAATGGGCAGAGAGACAGAAATAATTACCACGGCAGCAGTGTTTGCTGCACTGTTATTAAGGTTTGTCAGAGTTTCAATGATATTTTTTAAAGTGCCTTTCTTTTTTTCCACAGAATATGTAAAAATGTTCTGGGTTGAGTTTGATACAAAAGGGTTGAGTTGCAATTTTTTAAAGTTGTTTTGGCAAAAATGTTTCAGATTCCTGCCTCAGGTGCCTGAATCTGAACTCCAGCTTTTAGATGTATATTTTCTTTCTAACCAGAAATGGTTTTTAAGCAGAAACGTACTCAAAAGCAATTGGAGTTTTTTAGAGGTGCATTTGTATTCAGCTGTAGGAATTATTATCCTAAAGTCACGTTAGATAGTGAGAAATGTGATGGTGTGCGTCATCTTGAGCAAAGCCTGGGGAGCAGTAGCTCTGAGGGTCACGAGAGAAGATGCTCAACTGAGTTACAGTGATCTGCAAAGCAGTGACTACATTGGGACAGTGTAAAAACCCAGGACTGCTTGGTTCTGTCACCACCTTACTGGCTTCATGTATGGCCTTGGGCAAATCACTCAGTACTGCTTCTCGCTTTACCCACTTGGAAGCTATGTAAGCTGCCTCCCCTCTGAGCTGTCTGAGATGCTGTTAATAGCTGTAATGTGGAGATGATCAGTGGTGATACAAGAACAAAATAATAATGACAATAATTACAATAACAACATACGTTGTTATGAAAAATCTCTTCTTGTGTGCTTAGCAAGCTACCAGATTGCAGTGTGTGCACTGAGCATCTCTGAGGAGTAAATCCCGTCTGACCCTTTTGAGACTGGGAGAAATGAGGTATTTTTAGGACAGGGTCTGGTGGGTGGAAAGACAGGCAGAAGCAAAAGTTGCCACAAAGTACAGCTGAATAGAAGGACAGCAAGGTCTTGAAATGGAAAACACCCTTTTTCTGTCTAAGTTGAAGGCAGGTGGGCAGGGGGAAGAGAAGTAAAGCAATGAAACTGGAATGGGAAACAAACAAACTCCTCCTGTTTTATGACAATGCAGAAAAAAGAACCACCTTGACTATTTAACTTTGTCTACCATCAGCATAGCTGCTGTGCCTTTAGGCTCTTTTAAGCACACTGCAGTATTTGACATCAGTTTTGTAGTCAGCCCAAGTGAAGGATGTAACACTTGGAATTAAGTTTTTCTGATTGTTTTCATATTCATTGCACCTTTCCACATTCATGTGTAAGTATTCTGGTTCTCTATTTTACCTCTACTATGAACCATCCCTTCTCAGCCACGAGAGTCAGAGGAGACACAAATTTTCCTTTTTTATAGAAAAACCGGTCTGGAATATCCTGTACATTATAAACGTTCATGTGTTCCACATCTTTCAACTTCTGATATATCTGCAAAGAAAACAAATGTTAGGACACCTCATGGCTGTAAAGAGCATATACACACCTATGGGTACCTGGAAACACCTAAATTTGTAAAACGGCTAAACCCCTTTAACGGCACATTCAAACCGGGACTTTTCTGATCCAAAGATGATGACTGTGCAAAACCTGTGTGTGTGGTTTAACAGGTTCTCAAAACTTGGATCATAAACACATAGGAGTGCATGAATTCAGGTATTATATGCATTTGTAATACATGCGCTCAATGAAAATATGCATGTGAGTGTATCAACCTACAGAGACAGACCAGTAGAAACCAAAATATCACAGCAGACAGTAAGCTAAGTGGTGAAGCATGCCCAAAAGCACTATGTGGACTGGGTACAGATGCAGAAAAGGGATGTTGCCTTTGGCCTCTGCCACCTGTTCTCCCTTTGTGCTTTTGAGCAAGCAACTAATGTCATCTCACCAGTGTTTCTTCCACTTGACCAGTCAATCCCTATCATAGTTATATAGTGCTTAGTTACTCGCTTTATAAGGATGCTGTGAGGTTAATCAGCCGATGCCTGAGGCTTTGAAGCTGTACAATGCCCTACAAGTGGTTTATTAATATTAATCATATTGTCATGAATACAATCACACAAATGTGGACAAATTATTCAGAAAAATATTTTCAATGCCTAGAGAAGATGTTCATATGCCATAAAGAAGGCCATTATTGGAGCCCTCAGAATGTACATTGCTTTTTTTCAAAAATATATATAATCTTCAGGAATAGATAGCTCAATTCTGCAAAGAATGAAAGGTTCTTCACTAGCTTTTTAGCTATGTCCACTTGTGTGCGTATGTGTGCCAGAGATTTGCATTGATACGTAGTTGCCACAAGGATGGCACCAGGGTGTAATTGTATGACTCAGCCAGATCCTCCCACCATGACCTGGACTGGAGAGTGGTCCTGGTGTTTCACCAGTACCTCAGGTGCTTTAAAATGGGGTGACTCTTAAAGGTGGTAACCTCTATGTTACGATACTATCAAATTCCTAAACATGTATATTTAAAGTAAATTAAGAATAGAGGGATCTGGCTATTGGGAAACAGAAAATCGACTTTATTTTGCTGTAAAAACCCAACACTCCAGTAAGAAGTACTAAAAAGAAATGAAGGAAGAAAACAAAACCATGGTGTGAGGCATCGTACTCTATTCTCCTTAGTGATATCATGCTGGTTAATGAGAGAGAAGCATGTACTTAAGAGCTTTGTCAGAAGAGACCCCATGTC
>JBCJKH010048027.1:17768-38963 GCA_039877255.1 Loriculus beryllinus | reverse complement strand
TTAAATGTTCTTTCAAATGTCTCAGTCAGGGTGATTCTGATGTTTGGGGAGCAGCTCTCCAGATCTGTTACTCCATCCTGCAGTGCTACAGTCACAAGTCATATTAATAACTTTCCTATTTGAGGCAAATCTAGCAGAGACACAGAAACTTAATGAACTAGTGGAGCTCCTTCTGTGGCTCCCAGTTTCCTTGCAAGGAGCTTGGTGCATCATCACCAGCACTGCCCTTTCCTGTGAATGTTCCCACCGGGGAACACGCCGTGATTCCATTCGATGAAACGAAATCAGGTTCAGAACAAAGAAAGGAGGTGGTTCTTCACACCAAAGCACCATTCGGGTGTGCAATGCCTTTTCCTTGAAGACCACGACTGTTAAAAGTGGCTGCGGGAACAAATTCACAGGAAAAAAATGTGCACCCAGGCCAGGGAAACACAAAGAGCACTGGCTCCAGCCATCCTAGCACTTTATGTTCTTATGGAGGGTGAAGAACGGGAGTATTTATTCAATGGGACAGCCTTTTCAGTGTTTTGGTTAGTACCATTCTTGTTCCAGTTCTTATAAAACCAGCACCTTCCTCTCTTAATGGCTTTTCTTGGGCAGTAATTTCAGCTGATTCTGCTCCCTTCAAAACCACATGAATTATCTGAACTACTGGAGTGGACATTCATAGTAAAGGACAGAAGAGCAGGGTTGAGGGGATGGCAGCAGGTAATGACATGTCTCCAATGGGACTGAATACTGTCAGCAATGTCCCAAATCTGCTAGCTGCTGTCGCCAGCAGGAGAGGCTGCATGTCTGCAGGGCTGAGGTGGGAAAAAGGCTGCAAACATCACGTTGAATAAACCCCCAAAAGATGTCCTTAAGGAAAAACATATTTTATACAGCTGGTGTGGGCTGGAATAGCATTTTTTACCTGTACTCTGAAGAGCCATGGAAGTTTATGAAATACTTCTTAGTGACTGAGAAAGCAATTAGGAAAAATAAGCTGCTCACCAGTGGGCTTAAACTCACAATGCAGTCAGTCTCTGCCATTGGAAGGTATTAGGAGCTCAGGAAAGGTGAGACGGGGAAGCCTGCGTCAGATCATGGCATCTCATGGCTGCATGTTGACAGAAGACCACCTCGTTTCTTACCCCATGGTGTGTCAGCCTAAGCATGAGACTGTCTGGCTTGAGGAGACAGTATCGATGCCTTGGACTGAAACCAATCTTTGCTCCTTCCAAAAGATTGGAGTTTTGATTGGATATCAACCCATCTCCACCTCCCGTACCTCCCCAACATTTCTAACTGTTGTTCCTGCAGTGTTATTGCTTGATTAGCCCAAGACTGTGCTTGCCTGGACATTGGCATCCTGTAATGCAGGAGTTTTTACCTCATTGAGGAAACCTTGTGCAATGCATTTCTCTGTCAAAATCACCTAGTCAGGTTTGCTAAGTGGCAAAACCAGATGGTCTGAAGTAACTGGATACTGCATGTTCTGCTTCATCTCTTCTGTCTGGTCATTTCCCTATGTGGTGGGGGACTGCGGTGAAGGATTTTGCTGTTATTCTAGAAACAGGGGTCAACGTGCAATGGTGTGGGTGGGGATAGAAACTTGGCAAGCTGTGCAAATTGATTGAGATTAGTCAATATATTTAGTATAAAAATAAAACCATAATCAGTAAAATAAAGCAGGTGTTACTAATTCCGCTGTGACACTAACATGTGCTTCAGGACATTGAACTCAACACATCCATTTGCATGCCAGCAGCTCCTACAGGAGAACAAAGGGATATTCTGCACGTCCACCAGTGCCTTGCACAGCAGTTTCTGACAGTTTATTACCTTGTTGGAGCAACAGCCTTAAAAAGCAAAAGTATGAGCTTAAAAGTCTAACAATCTTGCACAATCTTGCAGTCATCTAGTGCAAACCACATGTAGACCTATTTAAGCAAAGTGTTTGGATTTCAGATTTTCTGCTTAAATGAGGGGTAACTGGAGAAGCCCAGTACCTACTGAATCAGTGCCCATGTGCCTGCTTTCCAAGAATAAAATTATATTCTATGTTTGATCTTCCTGCTGCATTTTTACACAGAGCACAGAAAAGACTTACAACATTGGCTTGAACTTAGTACAGGTACAAAGTAAACTATCCGGGACTAGCATAAAATGTCATTTTAAAGCTTCCTAATATTTTGTATTTGACATCCTTTATAGCCTGGAGGTTATACAGAGTTCAGCTTTAACTTCTGACATCAGTGCTTAAGGACTGTGGGAGTTGGGCTCACAGCATGACCTAATGAGGAAAACGGCCTTTATTCTGACAGCAGTTATTTAAGCTAACCTAAGAATATTTACAATCAGGCTCTAAAGGCTGATTAGCCTCTGATAGGCTGCCTGCAGCAGGCATGCTCTGTGTGGCACAGTTTCCAAGTTGCCTCCTACAAGTGCCATTGCACTTTGTTCATTTTGGCTTTCACATTTTTGATGTCATCAGTCCTTGTTTTTGGTTACTGTATCTCATTCATCAGTAAGGCTATGCCGGCAGCTGAAGCCCTCACCTGCAGGACACTCATTAAAGTCTTGGCTTTGCCCATCATGCAGGAAGGATGAGTGTCTGGTTCTCATCTTGCTGACTGCTGAGTCACCTCTGAAGAATTTGCTCCCACAGAGAAGAGACTGCTTTTTCACAGCCTAACCTGTGCTCTGGATAGAGCAATATTCACACGATACCTGTTTCCCAGATTTGGGTGTTTCTCCATCAGCAAGCTACAACTCAAGCAGAGCTGGATCTGCGTCAGATCTTCTTACATGTGAGGTCCATCACTGTCTAGATATTGTCAGTGATGCCCTTCCTTGTAGAAGGGTGAGGTCATATCTCTCTATCAGGGTCAGCAGCACTTTCTCCCTAGCCAAGTACTTGTTAGGACATACTAACATACTGCTTATGGCTTGAGGCAGTCTCAGTGACTGAAGGGATCTTTTATCTGAGGACAGGAGCTAGAACAGCCCTCAGCCTTGGAGGGACCTCAACTGATTTTTCTATTTGGGCACTTCACAGGTCTCTGTCTGAGATAAATTGCCTTGATTCCTGTACCTTTTAGCTCTGACAGTGCAACTCAAAGCAGAGTTCAGCAGGACTTCAGTGGGATGTGGATGTGAGGTAGTGACTTTAGTCTGCTCTGAATTCACTACACCACATCTCTTTCTGAGTTGCCTCGACTTAGTGGCTTTAGATAACTGCTCTTCTGCCACAGTCCTGAGGTTTATCATCACGTCTTCTGATTCCAGTAGGGGAGACATCCATTGTTTGACATCCTGCTCCTCTCTGTTCAGACAGCTTATCATACACCTGAGTGAAATCACACCTTTGTTTCCCCTGAAATCTGTCCCTAGTGTGGAAGCTCCTCTTAAATGCTCCAGCTTTAGCTCACATAAAAATGCTCTTCTCTTTGTATGAACATCCTCAATTCAATGTTTGCAGCCAACCCCACTTAAAACTCCCCCTTTCCTTTGTGCTGATAGGAGAAGCTGGAAACCTGGGGAGCCCGCGCTCCTCTTTTCCCTTTGCTCTGTGAAGAGCTGTGAGCTGCTGGGGCCATCTCCTGCTTGTGGAGAGACCTCACTGCCTCCCATGGTGGCGATCCCACTTGTGCTGCTGTTTGCACATCTTCTGGCAGCACAGCTTTCCCTCTAGCCCACCTCAGCACATCTGTATGATGGCAAACAAGCAAAGGAGAGCACATGTAAAGCACAGCTGTACTTGTATGATCTTGTCCCTCTAGCCTGAGTGGCCAGCCACTTCAGTGAGCTGCCTTGGGCTGTTCCATTTAGCTGGAATGACTCAGAGGAGTAAAGGATATTGGTAGGTTTGGGTGGCTTTCTGGTTTTCTTTGAGAAGAAGCTAAACAAAGCTCTGCTCACCTGAAATGAAGCAGAATAAACAGTAGGAAAGTTTGGTCCTTCTTGAGCAACCATCTGCCCGGTGGGTACAGAACCCACAGTGCTTTGCTTTCTTTCTGGCTTCCGGACCCTTCCCTCAGGAGGTGTTTTTCTTCTGGGACTCCTCCAACCCCAGCTGCCTGACCAATCACCCTTTCAGGGGGCAGGGAAGGTTGTAATGAGTGAACCCAAAGCAGTTCAGGAGCTTGTTTTCCCATACTGTCCCTTGTAGCTACAAGGGAACCTGAGGCTGACACAAGGCAGAGAAGAATGGTGGTGGGCTGGAAAGCACCACACTGACCATCAACAGAGAGAGGTACGTGGAAACGTGCCATTTCCATGGCTCAGGATTACCAGTAAAACTTTCCTCTTTCTTCATTCTTCTTCTAGCACCAAAACAGATAGCACATGAAAACAGCACATGCATCTTAACAAAATGACATGCCATTCACTCTCACCAACCACCATGGAACGGCATGGCAAAGTTGTGGTGATACTGCACTGAATATGAAACCTCTGCTGCCTGACTGACCAAAACAGAGGTCTGATCCCATGTCTTGTAGCTGGGGGCTTCACTGTGCAGAGACTTTGTGCTTCCCCAGATTCATTTTCAGGGAGGCACAGGCTGTGCCTGCGAGTGCTGGAGGCTACCACTGCCTGCTCTAATGATACCACATCAGAAGTAGCTGTCCTTCTCAACATCTTTTCTGGTCAAAACCTTTTTGAAAACATGGCTTCTTGTTTGCCCTGGGCCAGGGCTGCCGTGCCAGGCTCCGGTCTGTAGCCCATTAAACTTGTCCCTGCCTACCCCACACAAAGTGGAGTGGAATAGCATGGCCAAGGCCACATAGGCTGAGCAGAAGCAGCTGATGGCCCTGACGTGGAAAGCATAGGCTGTTCCTCCAGCAGCAGTCCCGTGGGGCAGCCCAACACCAGCAAAGCTCTCTGCTTAATCTGTTTTAGTAGCACACGGGTCATATTTTCTATGTTTTCCCTCCTGACATTATGCTGATGTGCTAATCCACTGCATGGTAGCAAAAAACCCTCTGAAATTTCCTATGGTGCTGTCAGCTGCTGGAACTGGACACCCTGTCATAACCTCTGGAGCTGATAGCCCACTGCCTCCAGTTCCCAGTAAGGTCTTATTTTCCTTGGCATGGCCAACACATGCAAACCCCTGCTCTGCTAGCTTTTTAAAAGAGAAAATAGGTGGCAAAATACTTAGCTCTTTCAAGGAAGCTTGGAAATAATGGAGAGCAACCTCATGCCATGTGAGCACTGAGTGTGGTTGTCCAGCTTCCAGCATAGAGCAGTAAATCATCTCCCAAATGGCTGTCACAAGCACACCAGATCACCACGAAGAAGCTGTTTTTCTTTCATTGCAACTGCCCATTTGAGATCCAACACTGCTGCTAATGCATTTAGCAGGTGCAAGAAACATTTGGAAATGATTTTTTTTTCCCAGAAATAAGGTTAAGGCTTGTTTGCTCTGTTTGTTTGGAGTTTGGCTTATTTTGTTATACTCCTGCACAGCTACAGTTCCCTCCACATGCTGGAAATGATTGCACAAACTCTCAGGGCAAACAGCAATATTCCAAGTACTGCAGGCAGGGATTTACAATGTACTTTAATGGGGCAATCCCAAGCTGCATCCACATGTTACTGCCTCCTCACTGGCTGGGCTGCAGATGTACCATAGTCCCCACACCTGGGTGCAAAGCCAAAACCCAAGAGGTGATGCTCTGCTGCAGAAGCACTGCTGTGCCCAGTTGCTTTCCATGCTCTGCGCACAGCACTGGAGTGATTGCTTCTTCCCTGGGGAAAAGGGTCAGTGTCACAGTGGCAACACCAGCTTGGGGCTCCCTGACTGCAGTCTCATCTCATCTGACCTGCTGGCAGCTCCTGCTGCCTCTGGCTTGTCACTGCACCACTCCTTAGGTATCTCATGTCCAGCATCTTCAGCATCCTTCACGGCTCTGCCTCCATGTCAGACTGGGAAGGTGATTTCTAGTTTCTCTACTCATTTGGGAGTTAGTTTTGCACAGGGTCCATCCTTTGGGAGTACAGTTGGGCACCGCTCCCTGCTTATTCAGTCCTCATCAGCCATAGCACTGCTGCCAGAGAAGAGTGCACCACAGGAATAACCTGCGAGTGGAAAATTGGACCAGTATTTCCTAAAGATGAGTTACAAGTGTGCTACTCTAAACATATGACATGAGCATCTGTCAAGGAAATACTGGATGAATAGTAATTAAAGATACATTGCACGAGCCATTAAACACTTTCCTAGTGACAGCACTTTGAGCACTTTGGAAGACAAAGATGGGAAACTGGAGGGGAAAGGCTGCTCATACCCCAGTGTGGGACAGTTTCCTTAGAAACTGTCTGCATGGGGGTACACAACAGCATCGCTCTCACCAGAACAGGCAAGAGTCAAAGTGCCTTGAGAGCAAGTCAGCATCTCCCAGCAGCCAAAATGCTGGGCTTAAGCCACCACAGATGCCAATCAGAAGAGCTTGGAAAAGCTCTTCTGGAGAAGGGAAGCAGCAGTTTCTGAACCAAGTTTCCAAACCAAGTTTCCTTCTGGATAGTCCATAGGCAGAAACTCATGATTACTCAAGCAAAGCTGTTGTGTTTTGTGGCCCTCACACAGCTGTTAGTATCCCTTTCCTCAAAGCAAAAGTAATATATGGTATATTAAAAAATATGAAACCAGCAGTGTTTTATAGAAATAACCACAAAAGCATACTCTGGGACAGACAAATGGGGTTTTGTCTTCTTCTTTTGAGCCAACACATTGGATTTTATAGCTGAGGTGCGTTCTCAGAACAGTCCCTTCTGTTGTGTTTTTTGTGGGAGAGGTTTCTTTGAAGTGTCTGTTTCTACATGCCAAGGTCAGCTCTCTGATAATTTGGTTTTATGCTAGAGAGGGGGGTTGATGTGACTTGATGGCAGTGAAGAATAATACCATTAATGTGGTTATGAAGAAAAAGACAGGGACTGTATCAAATATAAAGCAGCCATAAATGCAGATATGTGTATATGTAAACAATGCATGCAGTAAAATGCACTATAACTAAAACAATATGAGGGAATACTTTGTCGTTAGATGGTTTGAAGTTGTACAAAATATCTCCATGTACTTTCTGGAGTTCAAGTGTGTGTACAGAGCAAATAATTTCTGATCACACAAGGTGCCCTGCACCATCTGAGCTTAAGTATAAATTCTCTGATTGTCTGAAACACATACTTGTCAGGGAATCTGAAAAGAAAGACCAGGTATTTAATGGTTAAATAGTATCAGAGAACTTCCTGAGCTGAAACTTCAATTGCAGGGTGCCTGCTCTGTCAAGACGATAAGATCAGCTCTCTCACTCCATATCGCCCATTCAGCAAAGCTGTGTAAACACCGCTGGCTTTGACCAACAGCACTTAGGGAGCCCTCTTGCACAAAACTGCCTCCCAGTTACATGGAGAAAGCTGAGCACAAACACGTTTTCCCTCATGTATCCGTAAGCCTGCAGCCTGGTTTTGCAGTTTTGGATAAAATGCTAGTTATGACTGGAAGGAAACCTGCCCAGGGAAAAGGGGGGTGAGGAGCAGACGGTGCTCCAGGGCCACTAAGTGGGAAGTGGCTATCATTCCTCTGGAGCTGCCACTGGGACCTGAACCCTGCCGTATGCCTTTCTGCGTGAAACACTGACATTCCTGCTACTAGCATCTAGGCAAAACTAAAAGCAAACTTTACAAGTGCACTCAAAGCAGGATTGTCCCACATTCTTCTACTTTTTCCCTTTTATCTCCTTTCTCTGATTTCTGCAGTTCCAAAGAGCCCATCTGGTTTTCCAGGTGAGAACATGGGAAAGGGTATTTTTAGGAGAAAGCTCAAACTTCTTTTGTCTTGCAAAAGTACTTTCTTCTACCTGGGCCGTGTAGGAGGGTTAGAACAGACCTAAGTTAAAAAAACACTGGCAAATGGTGATACAGGGTGATACCCATGCAGCCCTTCTGGGCCCAACCAAACGGTCATCTGCGGATCAGCGCCTCCCTCAGACAGAGGCCAAAGCCAGATGCCTGCAGGGCAGTTATCAAAACAGAGCCAGCACTTGATGGTACTTCTTCCAGATTCTTTCCCAGCCGGCAACAACTCACGCATTGTCTGAGCCCTTTTCTGTGCTTGATTATCCTTGGTCAATGTCTCTTCCTTGAACTTGTTCAGTCACTGTGGACTTGAGCTTTTGGGTGAACTCGAGCACCCAAAGCAACTTACAGGAAACGCTTTCACAGCTGAGCTGTATGCTTTTCCCAGTTCACTCTTGGATGCATGATTTTGAGAGCTATTGAGTGTCTGTATGAGCAGCTTTTCTCTCCTTTCTTGTGTCAGATGGGCAATGCCCGTCCCTATCACATTCGACATGTCCATGGAGAGGCTGAGACCACAAATGGCTTCTGATTGGCACCGAAGGTCTCCAAAAACAGTGTCAGGAGTGAGACAGTGTGATGGTGAACTGACTTGAACTTGTGCACTGGTGGGAAGAGCTTGTAGTGGTTAGGGGAGGATGAAAAGAATGAGCCCACATGAAATGTGGTTGGCAAGCAAATAATGACACATCAAGGGAGCAGCAGTGTGGTTTCCTGAAGCTCATCATACCAAATGCTTTTGATGGGATAAGTCAATTGATATCACATCCAACTTCAAGAATACACCATCTTCCTACAGACAACCTCTACTGCTCAAGGACAGTGGCTAGTCTTTGTGATGCTCCACATTTAAGCAATCTTCTGAGCTGTTTTTGTGATTTCCAGGCCTAAGCCTACATTTTTACTTATATTTTTGAGTGTTCTATTATGATTTTTTCCAGTAGTTAATGGAACAAAGATACTCATGGGCTTATGGGTCAGGTCTTTATCCAAATTAGAAGCATTAATCCAAAGAAATGTCATCTTTCTTCCTTGCAGGTCACCGTCGACACGCTGGGAGAGACTTTCAGCTGCTTTTTCGTCCTCGTCCATGCCGACACTAGATGTCAGCTCAAACACGCGAGTGCTGCTGCTCTGATCGGCAAACAGCTTCATGCAAACCCATGGAGGAGCTGCCTCCTTCAGGCCAGCCTTCAGCTGCGCTGGCAATCTTCATCCCTGAAAGGAGCTGCATTGCAGCGGTAAGGAGTAAAAGGCAAGGTAGGCTCTAGCACCTTTGTGCAAAGTCCCTTTTATAATGACCGTGTATTTACACAAGCTGAAAGGAGATGCGTTTTATGGGGTAAAAACTACCACCTGAAGCTCTTGCCCCCGAAGTGCTGGAAGGGGATTGTTGTCTCATGGGGAGCATCAGCAGCAGTGTCCCTGCTCCCCGCGCACAGCCGTTTTGAGCAGGCTGATGCTGTCGCGGAACACCCTGCCAGGGGACACTGTCAACTGCAGAGGTTTTATTGCTGTTAACAAAGAAAGCAGCTGTGACCACGACCTCGAAGAAGCTACGAGTTGCAGACTGTCCTGAGCTCAGGTAACAGGCAGAGCAAGCACGTTCAGTTTTACAGTGAAGTGAAACTGATGGCAGAGAAACGGGGCTCACCGGTGGACTTCCTGCAACTAGGGTTAAAAGCTCCGTTAGTGTGTTCTCTCCTTGCGGCAGTATTGTTGTCCCAGTGTTTAGCTCACACACACCAGTTACCAAGGCTTGTGTTGACTGAAAGCTCTGAAAAGACAACAGAAATTGCCCAGGGGTAAAATAGCATTTCCTCTTATTTCCACCCTGGCTGGAGACAGAGGCAATTTCCTCTTCCCTTGTTTAGAAAACAGCCTTCCTTCCCTGTTTCCCCATCATCCTCCCAAACTCTAGCTGTGAGAGGCTGCAGGCTGCAGAGACAAGATACCCATGTGGAACCTGGTGATTAAAGATTAAAGGCTGGCAGCAAACTCCTGCTCCTACACCTCTGTTCCTGCATTCCCACCTTCTGACTTTTAAAATACAAATATGTTAGTTTCCATGTTCAGTCCCTGTCTTTCCTTGTGCCTTGCTGTGCAATGAAAGACAAGCAGGGATCACTCAGCCAAAACCCAGTCAAGCAGCAGCTCTGCATGGCACAGTGTATTTCTAGCACTCTTGCCTGGACATCCCTGGCCTCACCATAGTAGGGCTGCAGCTCCTGGCTCTGAGCTGTGTGGCACAGAAAGGGCTCTGGCATCCCTGCATCCAGCTCTCCTGCTTCCTTAGTGAATTACCGGTTGTGAAGACAAACCTCAAGAGACTTTTAAGGTCTGGCATTTTTTACAATACTTTCAGTGAAGGAATTTTCAGCAGAACAAGCACAAATAATTCTGGGTCAAAACAACAAGTATTTAAGCTTCTCCAGTGTGGTGTCCTGCAATACATGGCCTGTTCTGTCGGCTTAGCTGCTTAATGAGATATGTTTCATTGTCCGAGCCACTTCCTTAAAGGGCAACTAGATGAGCAGTGGATACAGTTTGTTCTTGTTTACCACAGGGAAGAAAGAAAACAGCAGCACAAACAAGCACACACACTGCTCCGAGCAGTGACTCTTCAGCTGCTGGGACCAGGGTCAGCTGCAACAAGGCTGGATTGCAGGGGGCCAGTGTTGGAAAGTGTGTGTAGCGCCAGGCAGGAGGGGTTCCTGGATTTCAATGGCTTGACATCATGCCTTTCCCTGGGTTGACTTTTTTTCTTCTTTCCTTTACAAAGCTCTGCTCCTGGCCGAGATCCTGGCAGGACTTCATCACACAAACAACAGTTGCCATGGCCACTAAAGGTACGGCAGCCTTGCTGCAGCACTGGTAAGAGCTGCTACGGCTTCCGGGGTGCACGGGCATGTGTACATGAGGACACGAATAGACGGATGCATGGGTGCACAGATGTGCAGGGACATGAGTGCACTCTGTATGAGTGCATGGGTATGGGAGTACATGTGTGCATGGGTGCAGGAGGAGGCATCTCACCAGGATCCCAGCATCTCTCTTCACACTTGAGGTATGAGCATCCTACAAACTGCCACCAGCCATGAGCAAGTCGTGCATCACACAAAAGCTCTGTTGTGAGCTCAGTAAAATATTTTGCGTAGTCTCCATGTGGGCATCTGCACCTTTATATCAGCTCTGGAAAAGGGGGTGAGTGTTACAAAGGGAGGGAGTGGGGCTGGGAGGGGAAGGATGTTTGGCATGCTGTCAGCTCTGTGCACATGCAAGTTGTGAGTGTGGTGAGCAAAAGCCAGCACCCAGCAACTCAAAGGGGAATGGGCTTCCCTGCAGACTGCCCTTCCTGCTGGTCATCTCTCCTGCTACGTGCAGGGCTTATGAAGGGGTGGAACCGATCAGCTGAAGTCATTGTGGCCCACATGGTCTGTCAGCACACTGCAGGTAACAGCCAAAGAGGGAAGCAATGACCAGCAGCTGCCAGCCTGAAGCAATTGAAGTCATGTACAGTATGTATCAGAGCCAGCTGTACTGAAAAGAGGTTCTGGTGTGGGACACCACCCAAGCAAGGTGTTTGCTCCTGTTACCTCACAGCTGCATGGTCTTATTGAGGTCCCAGCAGAGAAGGTGCTGCTGGGAGTTGCGTATGGCCATAAGTGTTCTTTCTGGTGTAGCTGTGGAAATTGCCACCCACTCTTTCCTTCTTGTCCCTGATATTGAGGTGGGAGCTCCGGTAGTGAACCTGCACCAGCCACCCAAGCTCATGTTTGGTGAGCCACACCTTTGTTCTGGAAGGACTGAGGATTTATATCTGCCATGCAGTGGAGGGGAGGCTGCACTGCCTGCCGTGCTGCTGCCTCAGTTGTAGTGGAAGTGCAAGAAAAGGGACTGGTAACTTAGTGCAGCAACACCAGGTAGTATTAATTTTCAAGAGCCCTTGGTTACTTATGGTACCCTAATTTTGTTTCTATTCTGTTCTGTAAAACTAAATAGTTCCCCTCTCTTGGTGGCTTTACATTCTCTAAATAGCTCTAGCACATTTCCCATCCCTAGTTTTACATTTGCCTGCTTGTTTCTCAAGCCAGTTCTTCCAGTGTCTCTTGATTCACGTCTGCTGTTGTTTGAATCCCTGCCAGTTTCTTCCCATCTGTTCAATGCCAAAGTGAACAAAATGTTCATGGTTCATAGCAGTATCCATTATGACAGAAACAGGAGCCTTCTGTATCTGGAGTTTAGAGCCTCCTCAGTCAAATAACATGAAGATTAATGCATTGATCTTTGTGACTAGGGATTGCACCTTTCTTTGTATGCTTTAACTTAGAACAAGTATATAGGATTTCCATGGATTAGCTTTTAGACGTCCTCTCCTCTTCTCTCCTCTCCCCTCCCCTCCTCTTCTCTCCTCTCCCCTCCTTTTCTCCCCTTCCCAGAATCCAGGGCTTGCATTTGTTTTCAGCTAACAACCCACTAAGGCAAAACTTTAGACCTTAGCTTATTGCCTTTTATGCTGTTTCTGATCTCCGCAGCTTGATCACTTATTTGGATACTGGTATTGTGCTCTGCAGTCTCTTGATCATAACACTTATCGTGGCATCAGCCAAGAAATGCTCTGAAATCGATCTTTGACCTCTGTGGCTCAAAACATCCAGGTGGACATTTCAGTTGTTCTGGACTCAGCTGGGGTCCTGGTTTGTGATATGTGATATTTATTTTGTTTTCAGAGTCATAAGGAAGCTGTGTCCCTTATGAAATCCTGAGCAAGCTGCTCTTTTGATGAGTCTTCAATCGTTACTCTTCCCAGATGTTAATAATGTAATGTTCACAAAAATCAAGCCAGCTGATCTTACCATTCACCATTCATTCCTGGAAATTGGGAAAATGGGATGTTTTCCTTTAATCCCAGAAAGATAATTCTCCCTAGGCTCTCTGCACAGTCACATCTGCCACTGTGCATCAAAGAAACTCCTTTACACCCAGAGCAACACAGACTGTTATCAGGTTCCTGATCCCTGAAGCACCTTTTCTGAGAGGATGAAACACAAGCCTTCAGGTGTCACTGTGCTTACCTCAGTTATCTAGGTAACCTGCTTAGCTGTAAGTGATGCTGGTGGGCAAGGCTGACCCATCAGAGACAGCACCTTGGAGCAGTCCCAACACACAGCAAGCAGAAGCTCCAGGTTTTGCTCTTCTGGTAGTATTGGGTTTAACAGCTATTGCAGAGCTAGGCAGAAGTCTCTGCAAATGCTATTCACTGTTATGTATAACTTATCTGACAGCAAATAAAAGCCAGTGTGACTGTTATCACTGTCTTCAGAAGGTGATGTTGATTCTTAAGCTTTTCCCTCACTTAGCCATGTGCTGCTTCACATGTGGCATTCTTCTCTGAGGTAGGTCACTTTGCAGCTCTGTTGTTGGCTAATGTTGGTGAAAACCTTTTCCCAGAAAAGTTTCATCATGATTCACTGGCATTATCCAGAGCACAGATTCTCCTGTTTAAGCAGCTCACACGGTGCTGTCAGCAGCATGTCTGAACACCAAAAATTGCCTAGTGATGACGAGCCCAAGAAGGGCTGGTGGGATGCATTGGCAGGGCAAAGGATTTTCCTGTCATGTTGAGATTACAGATACTTGAGCACATCTGCTCTGGATGCACAGCTGTAGATCTCCTCTTGAAGCACCTTGTCTCTCTAGTAAGATCATATCAAAAAGGAATACTGATCAGAATAACAATGAAAAGGTTACTGCATAGTGGGGCATCAGAAGCCTCAGGTGAACATCTGCACTATGTCGAGGTCCTGGCTTTTGTCTCCTCCTGTCTTCAGCTCCACAAGTGGAAGTGAGGTTGATGAGGTTCAGTGCAAACATTGGATGCTTTGTTTCAGACACAGCTTCTCATGTAGGTGGGGAGGAGGCCGGGGCTGAACTTGTTCTCTTCTAGACTCTATGAACAACCTGAACATTTTGCAGCTGTCAGGGCGCTGATTGTAACATCTCATAAACCATCTGCAAACCTTCCTGTGCGGGTGAATATGGAAGGTACAGAGAACAAGCTGTGTCTGTGGGTTGTGCTCATTAAACCATCTGATGCAAGCCAATGTCTGCTGCAAGCTGCAGTTTTTCCAACTGTATACTGGTTTTGGTGTATGTCAAGGGGTCATGGGATCACATTCATATGGCAAAAACAAGTGCTTGACAATTGGTTTCCTCGAGGACACGCTTTGTAAGGGTGATGTTAAGGCTCTCCAGTTGCCTGTTAAAAGCACAGCCTAGCAGGTTGCTGTAACAAGTCCTCGGGCTGCAGGACAGTAAGTCAGTTTTCTGCAAAGGCCAACCGTCACAGTCTGAAATCTTAGAATTGTTTAAAACACTGTTGTGTCTGAGGATGGGAATGCCCTCACCATACAACAGCCATACCTGCTTCTTCCTTCCATCTCATCTGAGGACTGTTTAGGGGGAGCTGTTGCTGCTGGGGCTGTCTGCTCATCACTGTCACACAACCCATTTCTGCATCCTCTGCTGCAGACCAACACATCTGCTTTGCATCCAAATCCTCTTTGCCAAGGAGCTTGCAGCATTGCAGGTCCCAGTGTTTCTTCTTGTCTGTACCCTTTTGTTAGAGGTAAATCTCAGTTCCCGAATACGGGTGAAGCCAGCGCACAGCAGCGCCTTCACTGGCACCCTCGAGAATACCTGCAGCAACCAGTTGGACATAGCTGCTCAGCTCACGTTCTGCTGAGCTGGGCAATGCTCTTTGCTGCGCGCCCATCGCAGCCTGACTCAGACACGCTGCCTTGTGCAGGGAGACAGGGAGCATAGTATAACATACGGTTAAGTTGCTAATGGTAATGGTGGCTACTTGCTGATTGCTTACAGTGAAGCCACAGGAGGCTAGAGGGGTGGGATTGGGGTGCCTTGATACCCCCCTGTTTGCCTGCTGTCTGCCCAGGGCAGCGGGGCAGCTCCATGGCCTCCAAGCTTTCACAGCATAGTTCTAACCCCCAGACTCTCAGGACCTACCCAGGAGTAGGATTTTTTGTTTTCTAAGACATGCAGTGATTTTCCAGCAAGCTTTTTGTTAAGGTTTGTGCTTTCTAAGAAGTGAGCCGAAGCGAAGCTTGACAGCCAGACAGCGATGCTGCTTACCTGCCCCTGGGACACGGGGTGCTACATAGACATGGAGGATAAAATCCCTGCAGGTCAGGAGGAGATGTAAAAACCCCATGAAACCACACAGGAGAGCAGGTGAGAAGTTGGTTTTTGCAAGAAAACTTTTAAAACTTCAGCTGAAAATAAAGGAGGATGGGTTGGTTTCATTATCTCTACTAGAAACAATTTTCAGGCTGACTTAAAAATTACACAAAACTCCAGCCCCAAAATAGGTTTATTTATAGGCTTCTTTCTAAAGAAATCCTTGTGGAATTTGGTAGAAGTTATCCCTCAGTCAGCAGGCAGCCATGGACATGGATGGTGATCCTGGCTCCTTAGATATGAAGTATGTAGCATTGGTGTTGGTAACTGAAGCAAAGAGTAAAATACTTGAGTGAGGAAGCCATTTATGTCAAAGAACAAGGTATATCAGCTAACCTACCATAAGCTGGGTCTGGACACCAGAAAACATAGAACACAAGAGATTTGGGGTCCATCTTCCCATGAATTCCAGATGGATATAACTGTTTTTAATATAAAGAGTTGCTATAACAGCTATTAATATGAAGCTTTATAATTTTTTAAAAAGACAACGTGGCAGCATGCTTGGAAAGGGAAGTGAAGGGGTCAGGCAAGGTCTTATCCAGACTTACAATGGGTGTGGAGACCACTAGAAGGACACAGGAGGATGTATGTGACAGATTACCACTGCCAGCAGCAGCTCTTTTCTCTGCCCTGGCCTTTGCCTAGGGAGTTGTTGTTGGCAGTGAAAGGTTTCACTTAGTGCCCTTAGTGGCTTTCTGGAGCACATTTCCACCAGAAGCCATCCTCTTTCCGAGGTGGCTTCAGCTACATGAGGCAGAAGATCCTTGACATCTCTGTGACCTGATGCCATGAGGCGAAGATTAACAGCACACAGAGATGTATCTCAGCTGGCAAGCTTTCCTGAGTGATCTAGCAACAGAGGCAAAACCGGCGTCTTTCAGCTGTGTTGTATCTTTTTCATCACACTTTTCTGTTTATATTTAGGATTTGCTTGGGTTTCTTTTTTTGTTTTGGTTTCTCTTTAAGCAGGTGAGGTGATAGGAGGTAGAACTGCATGGAAAAGTAAGCTATTCCTCACCAGAAAAAGAGGAGAGAAAGACTGTCACTTCTATAGCTGGATGAAGTACTTCATTTTCACTTCTGGTGTCCCTTAATGTCTGTAGTAGTCATCGGTGGAGAGTGTCCTCACAGAGGTGCCCTTTTGGAGTCATCCTCATGGCAATGGCTCCCTGGTGATGTGTCTCTTGGTGATGTGTGTCTTGGTGATTACCTTTTCCTCTTTTGTAAAGAGTTGGGGGGAGTACCTCTGCTCTTCATGTCACGTATTACATGCTCCTGGTGGACCAATTTCCACGGTCTTGCAGCCAGCTCTTTGACACGTGTGTCTGCAGCAATTCTTGGGGTAATAGCTCACACCAATTCTCAAAGTAATGGACAGAAGAGTCTTAGCTCTTTCCCACTTATCCCCCAGGCAATGGTTGGTGGAGTCCCAGTTCACTTCCTCACACCCTTCTCCCAGGCAATGGACATTGGAGTCTCAACTCCTCCCACCCATCTCTGAGACAAATATACGTGGATTTCCATCTCAGCTTCTCAGACCAACCTTTGAGACAATGGACAGTGGAGTCTGATTTCAGATCCGTCTCTTACAGGTAGCTAATTTTAAAGCTTTGCTCTGTTCTTCAATTTCTTTTTTCAGATTGGGCCACATAAATGAAGAGAAGGTTTAAGTGGGTTTAGTTCCTGTTAAAAGATGTTTTTGTTGACCTTGCTTGATATAGATCTAGTCATAAAATAGAGATTTTAGATGGACATACTCTGGTGTCTACACCACCTGAGATGGAAAGGCTCCAGAATAATATCTAGTCCAGATGAAAATAAATCAGCACCATTTTTCACATATACTTTCATTTAAATGGGGAAAACTGAGGAAGAACAGGGCTCTAAAGCCATCACCTGAACAGAGAGCAGAGGAAGGAGGGGATACCCCATGAGGTGCTGCCTCTATTGGGGCTGGACTGCCATCATGCTCACAGAGGCACCATCTTCCCTGCCATGCCTGGCTACCCGTGTGTCTCTGTGCTCATGTGCTTACACTTCCATTTAAGTTTACCTGCAAGTCTGATTCTTCTACAGTTCTTGCATGCTTGGTTTTGATAGGTAATTGCTGCAGTCCTGTAATATGTTTTACTTGGAGTTTATTAATCTGCTCCCAGCTGTAATACCATCTTAGCCTACTTTTGTCTAAGGAATATGAAATGTTCCTTTATTCCCAGAGCAACAGATGCAAATATCATCCTGAGGATGGGAAGCTTATCAAATGGCCAGTACTTTTCACTAATATTTTAAAGACTGTTTTGCCCTGTGTTTCTCTGGGAGAAGACAGTGCTTTCTGACCTCTGGATCACACTGAAGTTGTACTTTATGGAAGCTGTGGAGGACCATGTCACAGTTTCATTGATTTTCCTAAGAAAACTGAGTTAGAAATTATATGACACCCTTTTATGGGTTAGTCATACACACTACAGAACAACTCTTGGGTTTATCCCATTTTTTCCCATTTGTAATCTGCAGACAGGGTTTCTTCTTCTGATCAAAATTGGTTTTGACCATACCTGGGAGATGCAATGAAAAAACCAAAAGAAATCTCAGGGCTCTCTTCCCGGTGATCAGAGTTGGCAAATGCCCAGCAATACCTGCAAGGCCACAGGTCCCTGATAGTGGGTTCTTATCCTAGAGCTCAATAAGGATTTCAGGCCAGATTTGCACTACAGTTGAGACCAAAACCTTCCTGACTTGCCATTCAGTCTTACCACCACCCACTTCTGAAAGTCCTGTGGGATGTGAGTTCCTGCTGTGCTGCTATTGGCCTCTGTAAGTGAAATTGTATGAGCTATTCAACTGAAAACCAGGCCCACGTTTCTACCGTGTCAGATGTTTCTGAGGGAAATTTCAGTTGCAAAGCGTGATTTCACAGCCATATGTTTGGCATTTACTCTTTTTACTCTCTTTCTCTTTTGGTATTGTTTCTTTTTCTGAGCTCTAATGCAGATGCAGAAAAGCAGTCAAAGTGCTGTGTATTTTTAGGCTAAGATAAGGATGTGATATGTCATACTAACCACAGCGGCTGTACAAAGCTACACCTTCTTTTTTTGTAATGCTTTACTAATAACTCAGAAACTGAGGCTCAAGCAGTTTTCTTCGGCTAAATTTCACCCCAGAGGTAGCCTGAGATTTCCCTGCCCATTGGAAGTTACCAAGGGAATGTTTCATGTGATGCTAGCTGGTGCTGCATACATATATTGAATCCAGCCATTTCTCCACAAACCACAACATGGGAACTGCTCATTACAAGGTTAGCAAGTTCACCATTCTTTACTAAAACCAGTCCTTTTCACTTAAATTTCACTTCTCCTCTCAGTTTTGGGATGATACAATTCCAAAGAGAAGTTCTCGTTTCTTTTCTTTTCTCCTTTCCATTTAGTGGGGCTCAAGCAAAGCACAGCTGATAGGGGAGGACCAGGCACATTGTCCCCATCCTGTGCTCATGCCCAGTCAGCCCCTGTATTGAGCAATACCAAACATCTGGGGGGGAATGGAAGCAGCTGCCACAAACCACTAACACAATATGGTGGTGATTTTAAAGAGAGAAGTCTTCATGGATTACACACCGATATACTGCAGGGTCATTGCTTCCCTCTGAAAGCACAGGTAATGCACAGGCTTTTCAGACCAAAATAGATGCTTATTTCAGTGTGCTGGAGCATCTCCTGCCCATGAACTGAACAAGCTGTACCAGCATGGACAAGCATGACGCTCCAGAACTTGCATGACCATTCGTTTCACAGGACATAAGGGAAGTGATAAACCCTCATGGTGGGTAAACACACTCTTGAAGCACAAAGAAAATGCATACTTCTCACTCAGGTAAAGTAAACCAGGCTTAAAACAGGTGGGGATTGAACTAGATGATGTCCAGAGGTCCCTTCCAACCCTAAAATTTCTGTGATTCTGTGACTGCATGCTTAGTGTGGATCAGAGACTACTGTGTGTCAGGCTCCTGCATCAACACTGTGCTGGGAAAGTGTGGTAACATCTGATGTATGCATCATATATCGTGTTCTGTTGCATTTGGGAGTTGCTTCACGTGCTGCTATTAAAAGATGAATCAACTCAGGTCTCAGCATATGCTCATGAAAGCTGGGGTCACGGCATGGCAAAGCAGAAATATGGCACTAACTCAGGGTATGGAGACCCCATCCCCAGCACAACACAGAGCTTGGCTCTCCCCAGCTCAGCTTTATGCAGGGGACAGGCCTGGAAATCAATCCATCTCTAGCATGCTTTCTCTTACTGCTGGTCCCCAAGGCCACACAGAGCATCTGAGCATGAACAGCACATCCAAGTGCAGGAAAGCCAACCCAGGTCAGTATACGTGTACTTCCCTGTCAGAAAAGGTGAGGGTGGCTAGCAGGAACTTTCCCCAGGTTTGTAAGACCTGCACAACAAAACAGCATTTCATTCACAGCTGCTACGAAGTGGTCAAAGTGTTGGTGAAGCAATGAGATAAAACAACTGGTTACAACTAAATGCCTGTGTTTATTTCCTTGGAAAATCTGTGAATTAGGAGACAAAAATCTTGTCTTCAGCTTGTTTTCTGTGGAAGCAGCCATGCCAACTGCTTCTTCAGCTAGTAAATCCTGCTCGCAAACTTCTCAACCTGGTGGCCACCTTCACTCAAGTTGGAAAGAAATGATAGAAGAGATCTACAGGCACAGAGCAGGACAGAGAAACACTTGGTATTGTCTTTCGCTCCTCCTCCCTTGCTTGCCTTTCACATCTAGGCTTTGTAGTGAAAGTCCGCAAGGCTCCCAAAGATATACAGCCCCTGACTGACGGTGATGCTTGTTTTCTGCTGTTTTGTCACCTTAGAGGCTTGCCTTTTATCTTTACTTTTTATCAGAAAAGGTAATACCAGCTTGCTGCCCTTCACACTGCAGGGATGGACAGCATGAGCCTGTGTGCGCCCTGGGTTGTCCCAGCAAGGTAAGAGCAGCAACAGCCCCCACCTCACGGGCTGAGTTTGGGGGCATGCTCCACTGAGAGCGGGGCTTTGACCCAGGCAAAGTGGGGCTGAGCCAAGGCCACAGTCCTGCAATTTCCCCCGCTGCAAACACAGATCCTTTCTATGCACCTGCTTCCTCTTTGAAAGAAAGAAATGCTCTTCAGTGCAAACCAAACAGCAGTGTGAAGGAAGGGCTTTAAAAACCCTTCAAAACCAGGTTTGTTCACTGCACACAATGGGCTTTTTATTTGCATGGGTGGAAGTACATTTGTGCAAGGCATTTGCATGTACTGCCTCTTCAGCATGTACCGCCGTGGTCAGGCAGGTAGTATCACAGCAGGCACCCTGGAGCACTTTCCATAGCAGTAGGGACCAGTGATGCACTTGCTGTTATTATGCTCAGCTGCTGATACTTCAAAGCACCGCACACACCAGCAGGCTTCCCCTTGCCAGCAGCACTCCTTACAACCCACCTTCCCTACACCCCCCCCCCCCCCACGTGCTTAGCACTGAATAGCTAGCTGCTATTTTTAATCCCTAGGTATGGTTACACAGCTCCAGTCCATGCCTCGGGACCCTTAAGCAAAGGCTGGCCCTGGCTCAGTTGGGCACCCCAGGTATCATCACTGCCCCGGTGCCCCACTGACCTGGTAAACTTGGATTTTGTAGGTCTCGACTGGGCTCCTGCAGAGCTGGAACCAGTTACATGTGCCCAGAAGTGTCACTGGAGACTCTCACTTGCTCATGCATTTGTCCAGGTAACCGAGGTTTAATGTGTGCCCAAAGCATGCACGCATGGTTTGGAAATCTGAGCACATGAGGCATGTCTTCGCTTTCCCAGCCTGCATATCTGAAAAATCAGAATGCTTGTTTTATGTTTAAATTATCAGGCCATCGCTCTGAAGCAGCTGAAGAGCAGTACACAACATATAGCTGTATGGAGAAGCTCATTGCCAGGGGATATCAGAGTGCCTAAAGGCGTGAACAGGGTCAAAAAGGAATCAGACACACTTGTGCAAGGTGTGTCCACCATGCCTAATAACTACAGTCTACTGTAGTTATATATAACTACATATACTATATACATA